>JAIPRL010003550.1:0-45987 GCA_025469235.1 Pemphigus obesinymphae
ATCTAAAGATGTATTACAGTCAGAAATAGAAGTGGCAAAGAATTGTATATTGCAGTCTACTGATCAAAATTATATAACTTTAAATGATGTGAAAAAGGTTTTAACAAAACAGACTTTCCCTAATTTATATAAGCTATTTCAAGTTGCTTTAACAATTCCTATAAGTTCCTCCACTTGTGAAAGGAGTTTTTCGGCCATGCGTAGAATAAAAACTTGGCTTCGAACTTCTATGCTGCAGGAAAGGTTCAACAACACCTCAGTATGATATATTGAAAAAGAAATTTCTAAATCTATTAATACTGAAAGAATTGTTAATATATTTGCACAAAAAAATAGATATATACAATTAAAATAAAAATAATTTAGTAGCCATTTAAAATTTTATTTTTTTATGTTCCTATTACCTGTATATATATTTGGTGCCTCAGCTAGAATCAAGTAGGAGTAGCCACTACAGTTAGTAGGTGGAAGCGACTAAAAATATTTGTTTCCGCTAATGAATAAGACAAAAATGTTAAGCCCCCCCCCCCAGAGATGAAACCAAATATCCGCCTGTGTATTGTATAGAATTATGTTAAGGTGTTTCGAGTCGGTCAAAAACATATCGTTTTTAGACCTTTCGCTGTGACAAAATTGTGCGACCTTTGGTGTTCTGATTTTAATTGTGTAAAAAGCATAATATTTTTTGATATCTTTTCTAGGTTTTAATCGAGGCGTTTTTGGAAATATGAATTATCGATTTCGGTATGACTAAACAAAATTTCCATATTTTAAAAATTGTTCACTTGTGTACATCTAAAGCGGAGATTCATATTTCGAAAAACGCCTCGATTAAAGCCTATAAAAGATGTCAAAGAATCTTATGCTTTTCACAGAATTAAAATTGGAAGAGCCAAGTCTCACAATTTTGTCACAGCGAAAGCGACTTTCTGTTCAAAAAGTGATTTACAATACGGTCTTATTTTCATTATTTTCACACTTGCAATTCATATTTAACCTAGACGGATATAGATACAAACCTAAGGAGTGTACTTATAAATTTATTATTAGTTATTACCTTTATTAACTTCAATGATCTCTCTAACTGCATTAAATTCTGAATTAAAAATGTTGTCATGTACGATAAATTGCCTATATAATACTCCTTAGAAAATGACCGACTCAATATTATTTTTGTTATTATTATTTTGGTAATCATTAAAACCAAATGTAATTTTTGGAAATGTTTTCTTGAATTTATAATAAATAGGCATCTTGAATTATTATATATATATTTGTCAGAATTACAAATAGAAGGGATCTTGGAGTCTGGGTGAGGGGTGAAAATGTATCAAGCCGCGGTAAAAGTTGTACCTATTGATATACACACATCAGATTTACAACCCTATTCCCACCATCTTGACTCTTCTTAAATAATTACGCCACTGCATGCCGAGTCTGCAGTATACCACACCACAATTCGGATCAAGCTTTTTATTGCTCACGGTAAACTTTATAATATAATGAATTCTGTGACTAAACTAGTGAAATTAATAAGATTCATATCGATCGTTTTAATAATACATTATTAATTTAACCATTAATATATTGATCGTTTCAATAATATTATTATCAATTTAACAAATATATCTGTTTCAATGATAACATATTATTATGATGATAATTTTGAGATTGTTAACCAGCTAACAAGACAATCTTATTAATATATATTATACCGTGGATTTTTCTTTCGCGGTGATGGTTATAGAGAATATATAATATAAATCAAAACGAGGAAAACGAGGACGCCACTGTCCATCCAGCGTTCGAGGCGATTAGAGGTGTTCATTATTTTTTCTGTATTTTTTGTTTTCATCGTAATTAACTATACTTCGTAATAAGAACCGCAGTGATTACAGGTATGCGTGGGCATAACGCCGCCCAAGTGTTATATATGTGACATTATTATAAATAAGTACGTATTATTATTAAATTATTTACGGGAACGGTGTAGAGGTTATTGGCGAAACGCGATTGAGCACGACACTATAATATTTTATTACGGTTGTGCGAAATGCATATTTCACCGGCAGCGCGATCGACTGCACGCGCTATTATATATTATACTCGTCCTCGGACTGCTGCAGCTATATAAACGATATTATATTATTTTGCGATTCGTCGGAAACCGAGATTGAGCACGATATGTTTCGTATTGTAGTTTTTACATTTTCTATTTCCCCCCGGTCTCCCAATTAAATTTTAAAATTCCGTCCGTCCGAAGGTATACCATATATATATATATAGGTATTGTTGTAATAAATTACTCGTGAAAATTGTACGCGGTACAATTATTATGGAATATTTTCGGTGTAAAACACATATAACACTATACAGAAATAATTATTCGAAACATAATATTTTTCTTAATGTGCGGTATTTTTTTTTTTTTTCTAAATGAAAACTGTTTAACCTACACGAACATTTTTTTTAATCTCAATACATTATATACATATATGTACCTATTCCGTATATATATATATATATATATTATATTACGAGTATATTATATATACAATACTTATGACTATTTCTCGATTTCTAATTTTTTGAACACGTGCTTATAAATATAATATTATTAAGTATATATATATACTATATAATATATAAGAGAATAATTATTATCTATAAACATGTTTGTGACTATACGTATACGCGCGGTACATATATATTCATTTTGAAATTTTAAAATATCGTTTTATATAAGTACCTATAATATCCAGTATTGTGAACTGAACAAAAATTGTTTTAAATGTGTATTGTGCATAGGTATATTATAAAATACTTAGGTATTTATTATTAGAATAATAATTAATGATATATATATATATATATATATATATTATATATTAGGAACATAAATTGCTTTTTAATCGTTAATTTTTATTTTTGTAAATACCTATAATATTATTTTATATCTGCCGATATATTATTTAACAACGATAAAATAAATAAATTGACAAATGAGAAACACGGATCGCCGTAAATCGATTTCCATTTTGAGTTTTTGACGTGAATTGCGGCCCGAGTAGGTATATTTTATAAATATATGTACTTATACGTAAATTTCGTCGGGATATTTTTTATATGCGCCTATAGGTAATGTGCGACCCAAAATACCTAAATAATTGGGCTCCGTCAAGTTGGCACCGGCACATTGCCCTAGAAAGTTCAAAGTGGTATCAAAAATTTGCTAGGAATTTGCTAGATTTTGCTAGTCTATTTTTAGAATTTGCTAGGGTCTCAAAAGCTTACAAATGAAGAAACAAACATGCCGGTGCTAACTTGACGCTGCACCGGCACATTAGAAAAATAATAAGCATACCCCTGATTTTGCTAGGTGGTTTTTGGAATTTGCTAGAACCCCAAAAAACGTCAGGAACGTTTCAAAAAAAAAAAGTTAGCACCGGCATGTTTGTTTCTTCATTTGTAAGCTTTTATTCCTAGCAAATTTTTGATTCCACTTTGAACTTTCTAGGACAATGTGCCGGTGCCAACTTGACGGAGCCAAATAATTGTGCCTAGAAACATTTTTTGTTTTCAAAATAAATATTTTCCTTCCCATTTTCAGATTTATCAGTTGCCTATATACAATGGGACTGTCAATATAATTATTATTACTCAGTTTCTGCATCGTTTACGGCTGAACAAGACTAGGTATAGTTTTGGATACATAATTGATTCAGAATGTCCACTATACGTCTCGAATCATTTGGACGTCGGTCGAAGTTGCCTTTGGTGCTGTATTCTTGCAATATTTTCGCTCTTGTTACTTGTTCGGGAACGAGTTTTATTGTAATGGAATATCGTTGGTGTGAATAAGGTAAAATGTATAATATATAGTCTGCTTGGATTCTGCGAGGTGAAGAAAGCGTGTCATCCATCTTGACTGAGACTGAGCGATTTGAACGGAAAAAGGATACTTTTCACGAGATTAGTTGATTCATTCGTTTTGGACATTTTGTCGCGCGTCGTACAAATAAGACCGCGATCAAATAGGCATATTCTCGATGTCTGAGAAGAGACATCAAAGGCGGTATAAACATGATTGTGCGAGTTGTCGCTAATACATATATAGTGTCAACTAATTTTACTAACTGATATTGTGAAGGTTATATATAGTGTTCACTACGGGAAGCTTGTTCAGGTCCTATATTTTGGTCATTCGGTTTTTTGATACGGTTGATATACAGGCGGGGATGTACTCTTTCGTACATTTTTCACTGCAGAGCTCTGCCCGGTTTGGTGATTGTTATATTGTATATAAAGTATAAAAAAAAATGTAAGTATACATATATCTCGACAGGGCGGCGTAGCGAAGTAATTTTTTATTTTTTTTTTTGGGTGGGGGGGGAGAGGGGCAGTGTCTTGATTTGGCCGATTGATTGAACTTTTTGTACGAGCATAAAAAAAAACACACACACGTTTAACAATATTATTGGCCGACTGCAGTGCTCAAAATACTTCTTTAAATCGGTAAAACGAAAAAGATCGTTAACTTGTTTTTTTCTTTTGAACCTTACACGCACGAATAGCCGATTGACAATACGATTTGGCCGATTTGAAGGAACTTTGGGAGGGGGCAAATTGTCTCTCCCCCTGCCTGCCCTCGCTAGTTACGTCCTTGTATCTCGACTTCTAAGTCCAGCGAATTTCTTTAAATTACATACCGGCTTACGAATTTCTTAACAGCGGTATATATTATATTATATATTAACATAATATATATATATTAGAGATAATGAGTGTTTGTCTGATATTTATATAGGTATATGTAGTATGTCGGACAAAACCGTTACCTACCTAAACATTTCTTATCATTATAATCGTGATAACTTTATTATTTAATATTTATTGTAATTTTTTCCCGTTCGTTTTAATTACGCAATGTACCTACCGAGTACCTAGGTAAGTATAGTAGGTACCTCTATCTATTATAGATCAGACTATTTAATTAAATTGTACGTTATATTAAGATAATATAATACTCTGTGACGAATCCGTATTCGATTCGTACGACGTTTTATCGGACTGGCGAACATATATAGCTATATAAATGCCCGAAAACGGTAAGTCCGACCGATATGATTCACAAACAGCATGGTTCAAGGTATATTTGTACTATAGTCATTTATATTTTAATATTTCACAGTGAATGCATTTAAAATGTAATTGTAGGTAAATGTAATCGTAGGATTTCGGTAGTATTTTTTAAAATTTTAGTCAAATTTATATTGTGTGGTCGTGACGCGTGAAAACTATACTCTAAAAACACTCTAGTCAACTTTTATTTTAGGTATAATGATGTTTAATCGGACTTTTAAAGGTTTCCACCTGGCTATAATGGTTGAGTCGCAATTAGATGGTGGGGGGGGGGCTCTGGAGGCTTAGCCAAAAAAATTATTCATAGCACCCAAAAATAAAATTGTTTTGATTTATTGAAAAATCGATGACAATATATTTTTTTGTTTTTTTTAGGCAATATAGTATGGGTAAAGCTTCTCCCCCGAGATTTTAGAGCTAGTTGCGTCACTGCGTTGAATGGTTATATATAAAAACCTAAGATAAAGATAAGTCCGACGTGCAAAGTAGGTAGGTACCTAGTATACCTACTATATTTTATTATACCCATTTTATTTCACGGTATGTACTTACTTAAATGTATTTCAAATCGTCAGACTTCCGTTGTATTTTTCATAAATATAATTGAATTTATATTGATGCGTAGTTGTTATGACGTTGTGTGATACTCGTTGGCCGTCATATTCAGGCGGAAACCGAGACGGAGCAAGGTTCGAGTTCTTATTTTTTTCTTGGCATACATTATTGATAATTCCACACCAAATCTACAGGTTTCTCGTAATGCAATCATCAATATCCTATTGTAATATTTTTGGAAACGATTATCGTTTATCGAATATAATATGGGGGTAGGTATTCTAACAGATATTCTACTATTTCTTGAAAGTTCGGTGTTATCGAAAACAGTCAACTACACAGGTACCTACCTAATTATTTTTTGTTAACGGAAGGGGGAATTACCCCAATTGCTTCCTGTATCCCCCCTTGTGTACGTATAAATAAATTATTTATTCTTATTTATAACTTTGGTAAAAAAAAAAAAAAAAAATCAAAACTGCAAGAATTTTGCAAGATCAAGATCAAAACTGAGTAGACAAGATCAATAATATACCAAGACCAAGACTGCCATATGGTCTTGCTTTGTGCATCACTTATAGTATTTATTGCGAGTAAATTTTTCTCTTAAAGTACATATGCGATATTACACATAATAAATACTATAGCAAAAATGCGGAGTATAATATATACGACGTTATAGTTCTGAATAATAATACAAATGTATAATATAATATAATATTATACTATATATACGTCTCGGTTAATGTGTCGATCTTAAAATTGTACGTTCTACGAACGAGTAAAAAACAATATTGATAACGTAAATTAAATTAGAATTTCTCATTATTACAGGCCTCTTCCGTAATATATTATACGTGCGCATAAACGATATATAATAATAGTAATATACAGCGCATTTGTTATTCGTTGTTAGATATTTATAATGATATCCAGAGATATATCATGTAATATAATTATATTATTATATTCCTTTTCCGTTTGTATTAGTAGGTATATACATGCCGATAAGTAATTTGAAAACAGTGCGTGCATACGGAATTTTTCGTTAAATTGTACGTACGTATATTATAAATCAGCATTTATTCTGTATATATAATAATACAATTGTAAACTTGCGTTTTAATACCTACTCGAAACTAATAAGACTTAACGCTATATTAAAATATGATCGTGACCGTACTATTATTTATAATTATTAATTTTTTAAATTTTATCTAAAATATTGCGTAGCAAAACGGTCTATAGATAATAATAATAATAATAATAATATCATATTCGCTTATCTATATAACATATTATACGCTTCTATTAAGTTTAACTTTTCATTTTACAGTTTATGGCTGTATGCAGATATTTTACATTAAATACCGCGAGTCAAACCGCATGGTCATAACTGTACATGTTTAGTACAAAGCAGTAACGTAATTATGGAGGGGGGGATATGGAGGATTAATCCCCCCCCCAGAGTATATTTTTTCTAGAGAAAATAACTATTACCATAATTCATAACATATACCTACTCTTTTCTTTTTTTTTTTTTCCTGTATAACCGGCGGTTTCAATGAAAACGCCTGGCATTAAGGCTGCCCCACAACATCGCCTACATTAATTATCCAAACATATTCTCAATTATTATATATAAATAAGTAAAATAACATATTATACTATATATAATTAAGGTAAAATTTTAAAATAAAAATCAGATTTAAGTTCAATGGTTAACTATTTTCACTGATATGCGATAAGATTAATAAAGGCTCCTCGAGACTTCTATATTATCACGTTTAATTTCACGGTCAGTCTAACACTAGCTGTTCTATGGACTAAACGGTCTTATTTCCGATGGTAGGCATATCTGTTATCACAAAATTACAGAAAAGTATAACGTTGAATTAACGTTTTAACGTCACATAGATTTGTCTTCGTATATATTATATAAATTATATCCACACAAAGCATTCAAGCACACAAAATGAAAAGACAATCAAATTCTATTTCTCTTTTCTTTCAAAAAAAAATAAATATTGGAATTTTTATTATACATTTTAAAAATCAAAAATAATTAAATCATTATTGTTTATTTATTAGTTATTAGTAAAAACTATTTACGTATTTTAAAATAATAAAAATAATATCCCCCCCCCCCAAATCAAATTCCTAATTACGCCACTGATACAAAACAAATAAAAAAGTGCATAATAAGATATATTTTTTTTTAAAAACCGGTCAGTCTATAAATAGATATAGGGGTGGAAGCATTTCGCTCGTCTGATATTGGATACACTTGTACACTTGGTAGAAGTGTTGAATTTGAAATCAATGATAAATAATTTCTTTCAATAAAAAGATTCTGAACGGAGCTGTAAGAATAAAAATAAAAATTGGTAAAATAATCGGTAACTCTGACAAATTCATTTGTCATTGTCAAATTTATAACAATTTTAATATAGTGTTATAATCGGTAGTTTGCCTATTTATACTTAAGAGGATGTGATACTTGTATTTATTGTCTCCGTCTAACCAACTGATAATATGCAAAATTATATTTATGCCCAGCATTTATATTACAACTTTGTCAATTTAATATTAGAGAAAACTGACCCATTATTAAATTTATAGTAGGTGAAATCATTAACTATACTTTTTACTCAACCTTTTTTCGAATTTAGAGATATATAACTATTTTAAAAACTTATTAATTTAAATAGATATATTTTTCTTTAAAACTTAAATTTCAGTAAAAAAATCCGACTCTTCGACATAGATAATAATTTCGTCTATAAATTTGGTAATAGGTCAGTTTACTCTAATATTAGAAATGACAAAGTTATAACTTTTAATACAAATGCTGGAGCCGCTGGACGTAAATTTCGTACATTATTATTAGGTATATGTGTAAATTTCCTCACCACCTTAGCTAAAATAAGGAAACTTTAAGAGCATGAGGTATTACACGTGGCGCGTTTTTTTTATAGTGGTATCCCCGTTAAGGCCTAATCCACTTAAAACAGAGTGTCAATTATTTAGAAAACGAAAGATATAAAATGAATAAATTTAAAATAAAAAACAATAAACAATACATTTTTTTAGCCAGATAAAAACTAAGTCAAATAGATAAATAAATGATAGTAGATAGATAGATTATATTATGATAATAAGTATATTTAAAGTTAAAGTTAGATAAATTATAGACCAATAACTTTTCTCGAAAACATGAACTTATTCAGTAAATCAATTTGGGTTTAGGCCAGACTTAGGTACTAAAGATGCATTATATAGTGTCTCGATATATATATAATAATGTTACTGGAAAAAAAAAATATAAATAATAAATAATCAATATTCCTAGATTTTTCTAAAATATTGGATACAGTTTACCATAAAGTCTTTTTCAGTATATTATCTAAGTTTTCGTATAATTAATGAAAAACTTAAGTACAGAACAAAAAGAGTTATATTAAACGATTATGTACTAGGATATTAACTAAAAATTAATTGTGGAATACCTCGAAGAAGTATCTTAAGACAATAAATGTATGTAAACAGTGTATGCAATTTTAAAATAGATTGATACAGATGATAACTACTTGTTTATTGTTTTCCAATACCTACATGGGTTTAAAAATTTAATTTCTAAAAAAATAACTTTGGATTTTGATAAAACTATCAATATTAGCTTTTTCAAATTATAATAATTGGTCAGGTTAATTCTTTTGAAGAAATAACAATTTATAACTATAGTCTATAATAATAATTAATATAACCTCAATAGTTTCAAAATTAAACACAAATAAGTGAAATAAGTGAGATGAGATATTTAAGTCTAATTTTTAATCAAAATATTAAAGATCTATCTACGAAAGTTATATTGCTTAAAAAAATGATTTCTACCATTTAATCCTTTAAAGTTATTTATTACGAACATTATTACTAAACATTAAGAAGTCTCTACAAATATAAAAAGAAAAAAAGAAGATAAAATATATATATCTATATAAAAATTATAAAAATGATTTAAATGGATCTACAAGAATAAATTATAAAACAGTTACTGCATGATTTGTACCTAAATTTACTTTACAAGAAATGTACAATCATAGGGTTGCTTAAAAAATCATCTGACTGCAATAATATCATTACAAAATATATAATATTATAGTAAATTATACAAATAAAAGTATTGATCACAAACTAGTATTTCACTAGTATATTAATTATTATAACAAAAAAAAAAAAAAAAAATTAATTTTAATAAATATTTAAAAAAAAAACAGCACTTGTGTTGACAATGACACGAATTTAAAGTCTGTAGATGAGTAGATGACGGTATAAATGTATACTCCACGCAGAATAAGATGAAATAAAAACCTATGGACGTGTGATAGAATCCTGGTATAGGCACGTGAAGTCCATTTAAATAACACCAATAATAATCATGGTCGTCGAAGAGTGTTAAATATAATTGATAAGAAAAATTTCAATTAAAAAAAAAAAAAATGACCGAAAAAATCAAATAAAAACTCCTCAAATATTTACAAAACATGTATAAAAAATATTTATACTCAAATATTTAAAAATTAGTAAAATTAATATATTAGTACTAATTTAATCAAAAATATATGAAATGGATTTATATCTTACCAAAATTAGATTATTAATATTAGATAAAAAGTTGCAATTACAATAAAGTCCGTTCTCTACTTATAAACGTTACTAGGTAACCGATAATGTTTATACCTAGCTCCTACGCGTACCTATCAAATACTACGGCTAAATTAAACTTGTTTTACTTAAAATTTAGCTCGTCTTAAACTAAAATATCTATAACTTATCAGTGCCGCAACAATTGGGTTTGTAAGGTGTGCGTTGCAGTATACGGGCCCCTTCAACTTTTAAGGGCCTTCAAATCGTAGTAGACGGTTACCAGTCTTGTAAAGAATATTTTTATTTTGTATTCGAAATACTTTTATTCGAATACTTTTAGAATATACTTTTTTTTTGCTGTTAATTTTAGTCAGTGTTGGAATGGTTTGCCGGTTATGTACACATATATGACTTACCTACTATCTGGAAAAAGTACAGCGAGATAATATCATCAACTTACTGGTGGGATGGAAAGGGGTGACATGTAAAAATAATCAAAAATGACAATTCAAAAGTATTTTTTTACCGAATAAAAAATACGAAAAAAATTAATTAAATTGTATTTGAATACAAGAAAAGTATTCAAATACTTTTGTTCGAATACTTTACAAGACTGAGGGTTAACCACTTCTCATTTTTTGTCGTTAATGCGTAAAGCCAAACTTTTTTATTTGATACGCATTATCATTAATATAGGAAAATATCACCATAGAAACTGATAAGTGATATGTTTATGGGATACACAAACTATACTAGCCTATAGTTGTAGCAGCAATATGTTCTGTGTTAGGCATCACCATGAATATTGTAAAATTATAAAATCTTGTTATCGTTATGCATATAAAATAATTAAAATAAACTTACATGGCTTTTCAAATATCGATTTGTGGTTTGGCGAAGAACACGAACTATAAGAACTGTGGCGATAAGAAATACAACAATTAACCCGTAGATTTTTAATAAATAGGCACAGATTATGGAATCTATAGTTTTAGAAAATGTATTGATAATACAACAAATTATGAAGAATTATGATAATTAGAAAAGTGAATAAAAACTTTGCCAGTTTGATGTTTCTATACAGCTGAATGTAAAAGAGGATTTAGTCAAGATGAATTTCATATGTTCAGATTATCGGTCCAGGTTATCCGTAAAAAGGGGCGTTCTGTATAGGTTTTTTTTTTTATGAAATTTTAGAAAAAATAAAAATGTAACAATTTATAGATAATTATTTTAAAATTAATCTAAAAATTAATTAATTAATATCTCCGTACTCGTACCTTTTTCTATTGTTGTGTAATAACGATAATTCCGCCTAAAAGCGGGATCAAATTGTGGAACTTTGGAAAGTCGGATTTAATATCTGAAAATAGATTTTAATTTGCCAGCCTATCTTCTAGGGATCGATCGAGGCGTTATTTTTTATTATTATAGATTGAAATATAATCAATTGTATAAATTGCATAAAAAAAATACCAAATTTCAAAATGTTTATAAAAAGGAATGGTCAAAAGTTTAGAAATTGTACCACAAAAATATAGTAAATGTTCGGTATACATTTTAAAAAAGTACATAAAACGGTTGAGACCTATATTTTAATCGGGTAAGAAATATTAAGATGGGTCTCGGATTTAATAGTTGCAGCACTGATATCTATGTAATAGGTATAAATGGAATACGATCACCGAAAAATCGTCCGTTGAATCATGAAGGTTTTTGTTGAAAATTTTCTTTGTGATATAATATCCTCAATGGACATTAACTGTCAGTATGCTCCATCTCTCTATATGTGCTAAGCTTTCCAGAACAATCCCACTGACGTCTCTCCAGTCCATTCAGACATCTGCAGATATTCTGCATTCATGATGTACAAGTTCCACGACCTCGTTAACCGCCTTCCAACTTTTTTTGAATAATTAATGCTGAATAAAAATGTTATAGGTATTTAATGAACATTTATTTAAAGAAAGATATTATTATTGTAAAATGTTAAATAGATTTATGAAAACACTTCGAAAAAAACACTTAAAAAAATACAAGAAAAAGCCTCAGAATAACATCGAACAATTTTAACGAAAATTAAAAATAATAAACACACATCTTTTGTTTGTTTAAATATTTTTTGATTAACTACTTCTACTATTCCAGTACCTATTAGCCAGCATAGTTTTATTTATTTATTTATATTCAGTATTGGCCAATATTATGTTAAATATTATATTATATATATTTTTTTATATATATACATTTTTACTATTCTTTTCATGGAAATAAATAAATAAGTAGACATAATTTTTTTTTTGTTGCACTTTTAGCTCCCCTAAAATTTTTTTTTTATCTTTTAATATTTAATATATCTACTACCAGAGTTCTACTCGTTGAGAGAAATGCTTTGACTCCCTACTGACCGAATTTTCAATTATTTTTCTTCCTATCTCGTACCTATTATAAAAATAAAACAATTATTTTGATATTTGTTGTTGATTTTTAATATTGACGCTAACTCGCTATTCTAGATTTTCATGCATAAATTTTATTATACCGTTACGTCACGAAATGATAAAAATATACAATATAATTTTATAATCGTACCTATATTAGAAATAAACTTGAGAACTTGTGACTGAAATACTATAAAATATTACTTATTATTATTATTTTATAATATTTCCAATATACCTAAGCTTTATTTTATGCGATAGGTATTATTTTGAATAAAATTGTAATTGGGCAATATTTATTTCACTCCCTTATAAAATATTTTGATAACTATGTAGCTGTATAGTGTATAATACACAATACACATAAATGTATATTTTTATTTATATGATTCTATAGTGTGATTTATTTTATTTATACCTACATTATTATTACCTAATATATATTTTGAGAAATATTCAACATATTAAACATGTTTTTTTGTATAAAATTGTAATAGCAACTACAAATTTTACTATAAAATAATAATTATATTTCGGAGAGTATCTTGTATCTTCTATAAATCTTTGATACCTGTATCTTGTATCTTATACAGACACGTAACCAGGATTTTGTCAACAGAGGGGCCATATATTTTTGGCCCCAACGGCCAACGGCCTCAACCACTAAAAACTATCTAAACACAGGGGCGTAATAAGAAAAAATGTCGGGGGGGGGGGAGCTTATATATAAGAAAATAATTAATGAGCAAGAAAAAAAAAGGTCTTTAAAGCTGAAAAATCTAAACTATAAAGTACCAACACTGAATAGTTGTGCAGCGGGGGGGGGGGTTGTCCCCAATTACTACGCCCTGTTTAGAGATGTTCCACATTGAAGGGAAGGAGTTGGGTATTTCTTGGAAAAAATATCCCAAGTACTTATTTAACAAAAATTTATTTTAAGTTATTTTGCTGATTCTCTGGTCCAGTACTTTTTATAGTTCGAGTAAATTATAAACTCCCATCACATTCTAATGCACATCATAACTTAAATAAAATTAGATGGGAGATATTAAGGGTGAAAGAAATATGTCGCTTAGAAATAATAAATCATATACCGTCAATTTACTGCTTGTTTAAACGTTTTAATTTAATATTTTATTAATTTAGGTAAATGCTCGAATTTTTATTCAATACATGATTAGCCGTCTATTTTTATGTCTGCTTGCAAATTTCTCCAAAAAATCATCTAAACTTAAAGATTTTGCAATTTCCTTTTCGATAGAAATGCTTGCTAAATCCATCAACCTATAATTTAGAAAAAAAATTATACATGATTGTGGTTATAAATTGTATTAAAAAAACATACATACGCAAAAATTTGCTTCTTCGGCGGAACAAAGATGTATAGGTACAAATTTTGACATTTTTATATATTTTTTTAAATCATTTATTTTTTCTAGGCTATTCATTATGGTCTAAATTATACAAACTACGCAATTTAAATTTTAAATTGAATTGTCTGAAGAACAATCAAATCGCTAATCTTTAAGTTAAAAAAATTACACGGCCTTAAGTTACACATATTCACATTTATGGCTATAAAACAAATTTCCAATTTTCCACAGTTTGACCATGTTAGCCGTAGCCAGCAATACTATTTTAGCTATTTACAAGACATGCATCAAAATTTAGGCCCGGGTCACACAATGCGTAATTTTTGAATGCGGCAAGATACGGAATTCCAAATGCGACATGTTTAAACATGGAAACATATTGCTTTAAAAAATACCTGTCCACACGCGCGGCATAAAAAATCCATTACTTGCCGCACGTGCTGCAGCGATTCCACACACAGTTGAAATTAACATTATCTTAAATTTATAATATTTACCTGAAGGATTCGGTATTTTCTTTTTACGTTCTGCATTGTTCACAAAATATTCGTTTATTCTCTTCATTTTTGCAGTTGATTGAAGCACTCAAGCACTGAATACGTCGTCCACAAATATAGATTAGGTACCTACTTGATAACGAATTGAGACCGAAAAAATTGATAGTAACTTACTGCTGTAGTGCCATAGATTAGTAGTAGTGCTGTGATAATCAGATAATCTTATCTACAACTGTTGCCCGTTTTTAATAACAATATCACAGAACAACTTACTGTTGTTCTGTGATAATATATCAAATACTATAGATAATGATGTATAGTATTTGACACGGACTAAGATACTATGGACTGGTATCGCTTTGATGGAGGGTGTAGAGGAGAACGGGTCGCAAAAGTTTCATAAATGGAAATCTGGCATAGCTAACGCTCTATAACGGTTTAATTTAAGAGTTAAGATATCATTGCCGTGATATTTAAAAAAAATTCCTCCAATTACTTAGTGTTCGATATAAGAATGAATGATTTAAAATAAATAATTTATTTATTTATTTTATTAATTCACGCCATTACTATTGTGTTGAAGATGACATATTTGACATATTAGCATATAATTATATATAGTCATAGAACACTATATATACCTAAATAATTATCATTTATTTTGATAAGTATTTTTCGTGATAAGATAATACGTTAATTCGTAATTGTATTATTTATATACAATTTTGTAAAATTTAAATAAAATTGATAATGCATTGCTGCTTTTGTTATTGCACGCGTGTATTGTGATACAGTCTACACTAGTGTAGTGTAAACAAATACAATAGATGGAAAACGCTATGAGATACTAGTCTCGTGATTATAATAATATCAATTTACGAGTAATGTAACTTTTGCTCATAGATAGCAACAGTTTTGCTAGATTTTTTACGCCCGCCATTAAGAAACATTTTGGTTCCGCTAATATATCTTTCGATACCAGTCCATAGTATCTTAGTCCGTGATTTTACCCAACGATTAGTCAATCGAGTCTTTTGGTTTTATTGGAATAAGTGATATTTTTCATGTTATTGTGATATAATAATTAAAATATCTTTTAATATAAAATAAACATTGAGATATTCTTTAAACCTGCAACCATGTAATCTACGTAAAATATAAATATCTACATCAATGTTATTTGGTTCTTATAAAATATTCGCAATATTTGTTAAACGTGTTTTTCTTTAGTACCAATTCAGCACGAGCTCATGTTATAAACCATAAAATGTGATGGAAAATATTCCAACGACGGAAAAGTTATAACAAAAAATAATAATTCTAGACAGGTTTCTCTATAATGTGAATTATTCGTTACTTATTTTATTTTCCATGTTTATATCACAAATTTCATCCCACATTCTTTACACGTTACCCGATAATAAAGTTAATATTATATTAATAAATTATACATGAGTTTTCATAGGTAATATAGACAGTGCTGTAAGTATTATATGTAATGTATAATATTGCGTTATATTATGTGTTCTTGGCATTGAGTGTCTGATAGGCATATTAATATTGTAAGAGGACGCGATACATGTATTTGCTGTCTCCGTCTAATCAACTGATAATATATGAAATTTATGTTCAGCATTTTTATCGAAACTTTGTCATTAGTATGAATTGACCTATTACCAGATCTATAGTCGATATCTTTATTTATGTCGTAGAGTCGTCTTTTTTCAAAATTTAAATTTTGTAAAGAGATATAAAAATTTTTAATTCTCATTCACTAAAATAGATATATTATTTTTACATAGATAATGATCTCATCTATACATTTGGTAATAAGTCAATTTACTCTAATATTAAGAATGACAAAGTTATGATAAAAATGCTGAACGTAAATTTTGTATATTATCAGTTGGTTAGACGGAGATAACAAATGCGGGTATCATATGTCCTCTTAAAGATAAATAATTTACAAATTTCTCATAAATCAATATAATGTCAAATAAACAAATTTATTTTACCTAATAATTAATAGTATACGGGAGTGACGGCACAATATGCGAGAAACGCTCGTCGGATTTGTTTGTCAATATTGCAAATGCGTTCCGTTTTTCAGCTACCATCATGTTATTTCCTTTTATTTTTTTAAATCAATACCATATTCTTTTTCAGCATAAAATATCTTGTAATTTAATACCACACATGATTTTTTTTAATTGTTTTTTTTTTTTTTTTTTTATCAAGATAGCGGCCAAAAAATAACATTTTGTCCAACACTACAAATGTGTATATTGATTATGAGCGTGTTACCTATCATTTACAATAAGAATCATTTTTGTAGCAATTAGTTTTAAGTCAAGATGTTTTTTTCATTTATTTTTACTGCACTAAAATATTAATTAACAAAAAAATTACAGTGATTTAAAAACAAAAAAAAGAAAATAGGATTTTTGTTATGTTGTATAGAATAAGAGAGAAGGATAAAAAACTTATGAGATTGCATTAATGTTGTCTTTTAAATATTTTACAATAGGTATTTTAAATCTAAAACTTTTAAAAAGCCTTTTTGTTTGTTGTTCGTAAACTTATTTTTGACGAATGTCATTATTACACAATATTAAAAAGTGGAAAGGATACAGTAAATAGGCTTATAAATAAACAACTTTTAAATTAGGAGGAAGGTATACAAAATAATCAACTTTAAAGATTGCAAAGACAACGATTTATAAAAAAAGTCAATAAAAATAAATATAATTTTTAACTTTAGAATTATTACCTACAAAACATATTACTCAAGTATTGATTCTGAGTGGAGAGAGGAATGTATTGATTTGACAATAATGTAGAGGAAATTCAAAGGATATGTAAGTGTAAATGAAAACTATACCCACCCAAAATTATTGTTATAATTTTGAATAAATCAATACCCGAGACTTGAAATTTGCACTAAATATTACTGTATTACTGTATTTACATAATATTGATGTAATAAAATTTTTAGTAATTCACAAAAATTGAGAGGAAAGAAGAAAGATTGAGGAAAATAGAAAACTACCGAAATTAATGGGAAATTTTAAAGTGTAAGTCAGAGAAAATACTATACCAATACTATATTTTTTGAATGAAATATTTCAACTAGGTTCCAACAAATTCCATATCAGATGATTGCTATATAAATCACAAATGTATACAAAATAATATAAATTTAAAACATTTATTTACAAAACATCAAGGGGGCATAATTCTTTCAAATTTTACATGAGAGGGCAGCCACCCACTCGCTTCCTTCAGATTAGATAAGATGTGATGATAAAGATAAGATGTATAAGACTATGTAAAATGCATATAATATTTCGTATAATATGTTCACTTAAGCCTTAAGTTTTAAAAGTTCAATGATAATCCAAAAATTGACTACTTATTACCTTATATTATAAGGAAATCGTTTAAATTCTAGTTATTTATTTATTATTAAATACCTCAAGAATAATATAATTCAATTACAGATAGAAAAAATTATAAAATTATTAGTTGTTGTGTACAGTGTTTTCCACAGAGCCATAGGGGAGAAATAATTTGAGATCAGGGCGGAAAAAGCCTCTGTCTATAACTTACAATCTCTCCGCCCTACATTAAAGAATTTATTAGAACCTATAAAATAGCTATATTATATCGATTCGGCAACTATAAAAATTCCATTTATCTCACCTGAAAATATTTAGGTTAATGGCTATTCCTATTTCAGGCCTATTTTTTTAATTGGAAATAATTTATGAAATGCAGTTTAATATATAAATTTTATTATATTTTAATATAATCCATTATAATATCAAAAATAACGAAAAAAATCCAACACCATAGTTTTCAGCGTTAAATATGTATCAGTCTATGACAATTTATAAATTAAAATATGTATGTTGGGTGTTGGCAAGACTGATTTCGTGGGACATGTACCTAATAGATATTTTGAAAATACAAATTTTATTAATCGGGAACAATAGTTGAGATCGTGGGTTTCGGTAAAATGAATTTGACGGGTTAGTCTTTCGGGAAAATGAACGTTTGAGAATATAATAATTATTTCGGTAAATTATCGTATTCGGGAGAATGCAGCTTGGGTGGTAAGTACCATTATTTATTGTTCTGAGGAATTTAGAGAATTTTGTATTGTTTACAATATTCGATGAATTGTTATAAACTAAAAATAAATAAATATTATAGAATATAATGGGCAATATTACCGATAAGACTAATTAGTTATATTTAGCTAATTAGTAAATTTTTTTATATTTTTAAGAGTTAATTAACATTAATAAATTAATAGCTTATCTGGTTAAAGTTAAAAGTTAAAACCCGATGTATGTGAATTAAGAAGTAATTTTTCTATTCTTGATACATCAAACAATTAATTATATACAAAAATGAATACCTTGTAAAATGAGTTAAATAATACATTTTATTATAATATTTAGTCTATTATTAAAAATAATTTAAAAAATGATGTTCTTTTTTATAGGACGCATCTATAAAAAACCATTCGATCTTTGAAACGAATAAAAATGAATTTGTCATAAACTATTATTTGCAAAATGTGTTAACTAAATAATTTGTTAAGTTTACAGTACATAAAATTTTAGATTTAAAACTTAATAATTACTTAATTTTAGATTCTAAGCGAAGCGAGGAATGTACTGGTTTTACGATGATGTGTTTTTTTTTTATGTCTGTACCCAAACAATCTATAAGAAGAAGTGCTCCGATCATTACATGTAGGGCTATTTTCTGATAGCAAATTGTATCTAATTGGTACTTTAGAGAGGTCATTTTTCGATTTTTAATTTTTTCGATAATCATATAACAATAAAACTATCAAAAAATGTGCATAAAAATCGGTAAACACTATTGTGTTAAAATTCTTCATAACTCTGAAAAAATTGATGCTAGTGGCATGAGATATTCACCATAAACCGTAAAATATTAATACAAAACAATTTTCGAGATATATAGCTATTTTAGGCTATTTTATAGCAATATGCTAATCTTGGATATTTATAGTTCACAATAGGCTTAATTTTTGTTTTTAAGACCTGAAAATTAAATACAGTTTTAAAAGTACGCCATTCTAACTACATACAACAAATTCAAAATATCGGTTAGTACAATAATTTTCAATAGCTATTTAATTTTTTTCCAGAATATGCATTATTTTGGTATGAAATGTGTTCAAATTTTGGGAAAATAGATCTATAAACATCTTTTTACCCATTTTCTGGCTACTTATAGAGTAATTTTTAATTTTAAAATATTTAATTCATAATAAGTATAACTTTTGTACTTCACAGTAGAATTAGATTTTTCGCATTTAATTAAATTTTTTAAATAGGTATGTATTTTTTGATCAAAAAATTAATAATGAAGCCAGAATTTGGCAATAGAACTTGGTTTTAAAGTTATATCAAATTAAAATTTAGAATTTTACTATTTTCCTTTAGTAGGTTTATTTTTATACATTCCTAAACATTTGTACGTAGTCTAATGTTAGCTAACAATGTTTTCATGCGAGGGGTCTCGGTTCGAATTATTTTATTTCCAAATAATTTTTCAATTTTTTTGTCCATTGTATTATATAATATTACCATATTATTATATATTATTCGTATAATTTACAGTAATTGTCAAGTATATTCACTGAAGTTTCAATCAGAATAGTTTTTTTTTTTTAAAAGGAATATGGAATGATTTATCGTTGCTTTCAAATTCAACATATCCGTCATGTATGCGAAGTAGGTACTTCCCGGCTTTTTAAACCAATTGAATATAAATGAATAAATTCACTACGAATTACTTACTAGCATTATTATTACCCGTAAGTATCAATATAATTATTTCAATAGAATTAATTCTAAAAATAACTTTTAGAAGTGCCATTTATAAAGCAGCACTCACTGAATAAACTTACAATTTCTGTGGCGTTTACTGTCCGTAAATATATTCATAGTATAATATATTATGTAAATATAAAATTTTAATAATCATCTGCACAATATGGCGGAGGTGGCCAAAAGAGCTGACCTGGATTGATGTTGATTTAACGTGAAGCTCTTATATATCTTTCTTCATTATTATTATAATTTATACGTTCATTTCGGTTTTAGAAAGTACTTAATTCAAAATAGTAAGAAATTTTGCACAATAATAAAATAATAATATGAAAATAAACTGCGAGCGTACTAAATTCTCGGTTTCTAAATGTATTTTAGATAATAAACATTTTTTTTTTTATTCTATATACTTTTGTATATAGACTGCACCCAAGACTAACAAAACGAATAGAAGTTGTAAATATTGATGTTGATAACGTCTAATATGAAACGAATAATATCGATATTTTTTTGCCATTTTAATTATTTATAAAATTAACCGTATATTTAACTTCAAAACATAATACAATAGTATTAATAACAATAATGAAAATATTAAATTATAATTCAATTATTCTTTAAAGGATATCTTAGATGTGCATTCACGAATATACAAACATAACGACGACGTTTTAATATCTATATAAAAATAAAATTATATTTGTTTTAATCCTCCCGTTTCCATAAGTATCCGGAACTCGAGCTCGAACAATTCGCTGACAGTATAAATATTGAAATACAATTTTTCTGATTTGCCCACGGTAAATGTATCAAAAGTTAATTTCGAGAAAATTATGTTGATCAAGGACGCTGTTTTTAATTAAATTGTTCAAACGAAAATAAAACTATATACTATATATGTATTTTTTTCTTAATTTAAAATTTAAAAGAACATCTTGTATTTATATTAAACTAAAAGTAATCAATAAATATATTTGTTAAAGAAAACTGTATTCCGTTAAACCATAAGACGTATTAAACTGATTTTTCGTTACTTGTGAGTTCTTTAATATAATTTAAAAGTGAATCCTTAGTAACCGTTAAAAGATTCATAGAATTTACCATTTCTTTACAGGCTAAATGCTCAATATTCCTATATATTTTAATATGCATAATTATTAAAGTATTAATATTATTAAAGCTGATCTTAACTTTCAATATTTTAAAAAGTACTAATATAAAAACATTTTTTTTTTTATATAAAAACAAAATAAATAACATAATATTTATTATATACATATAAAAATAGTATTTCTATATTTTTTATTTTTTTTTATTACTTATAGTGGAGTTATCTGATTGTTTCACCTAAAAACATAATCAGATACTGCATTATTACTAATACAAGGGTGGATACGGTGGGCAGAGGGTAATGGTGGCAATCGCCCCCCCCCCCGTTCACAAAAAAACGACGTAAAAATAGGTCGATCACCTTTTTTCACTTTTTTTCTTATAGCTCATAAATAAACTCCCCCCCCCACACCGTTCTGAACCACTGTATCTGCGTTTGTACTAATATCTCCGTATACAATATTCGGAATTTTATGGTTGTTGCATCCTATTAGTGAAGGACATTATAATTGTTTTTTTTTTTCTATCAAAACGTGATTTTATCACAAAATAAGGATTTATCCGGTTGTCCGTTCCGGACCCTTCAATATCTCACTAATATTTTAGTGAACCACGCGTGGACGGCGTTGAATTTTTAAAATATCGAATACGTCATGATGCATCTGTAAAAAAATAACAAAACGCATTTGTAATAACTAACGAGGCGTGAACGTGCGCTATTTCATCGCCTGCACTGTCAACTTGCGATTTGGTCACTAAAATGTTCAAGAACATAGGCCGGACGCGGAGAAGAACGCGTGAATTAACCACCGGCCGTGACATGTGCAATTTGTATAGTGCCTTGTATTATATTATAATGATATTGTACACACCATTGAAATTATAAATTAAAAATTTAAAAAAACGACTAAAAGCACGTGTTAAATTTTTAATGAACGTCAACACGTTTTTGGTTTCTGAACATACCCAAGTGTTTAGACACCACATATTGTTCGTCCGTCATCCGTCTGCAGTTCGTAGTTACCGCGTAGTACATATAATTACGATTGTTGATTTGGTTACCAGGGAGACAGATATTGTTCGTTTTATAATATTTTTTTTACTATAGCAGAACTTCGATTAACCGTCACTCTCTGTTATCCGTCATTGTAAAAAAAAAAAAAAAAATGTGAACATGTTTTTTTCCCCTCGACTGTTACTATAGCGCTGTTGAATTAATTTCTTATGCGCACGAGTCATTCGACTCAGGGAAGCAGATTTATGTGATTTTTACTGACTTTTCTAAAACGTTCGTTTCTGTTGATCGTTGTACCCTGTCTTATGTGCTCGATCGGCTTAGAGTCGGTGAACCACTGCTATCCTGGATTAAATCCTACTTGACCGGTCGCAGTCAATTTATTAATCCCTTTGGAAATACAACCAAACGTATTCGGCTTGTTATCCGGAGTTCCTCGGGGTAGAGCCACTTAGACCCTTTTTATTATTCAATATTTTTATAAATACCGCATGTAATAATTAATCCGTGTCGGATAGTGTAATATACTGTCGGATTATCTCATAGTACTAGCAAATGCAAAATCATGTCGTTTTATCGTACACGCAAAATACTAAGATTGGATTATTGTCTTGATGGGCAGCCTCTTGTACGTGAAAAGATTGTAGTGAAAGTTTTAGGATTTCTCTGTATTTTTTCGATTCCCGACCACATATAGATTTCATCGAATGCAAGGCACCACGTGTTATTGGTTTCGTTAGGCGACACTTAGGTTAACTCTCACGAATTCCTTTTTTCGTTATATAATGCCTTAGTTAGGTCATTACTATAGTCGAGTGAATGAAAACTGGCCGCTGGCCAATGTGTTAGCAACCTTTTTTCTAGGGGTCCTCAAAGTCAGTAAGAAATTAAAAATCTTAAATGCGTTATCATTTTGTTGTTATCACGTAAAAATATTAAAAAGAAAACGATAAATCGGTAAGAATAATAGGACATCATATAATAATATATTCTGTGATTATAATATCAATGTTATCATGAATATAGCGCGTATCACTGTGAACTATTTTACCTCGACCTGACGTGTTTTCACCACCGGGAGCGTAAAGGTCAGCGGCCACTTTTCATTCACTCGACTATAGAATACAGTGCCGTTGTCCGGTCCGCGTACACCAAGAGTGACGTGCGGCGACTTGACAAAGTCCAGTACCGTTATCTCAGTTTTGCCAGGCATCGTCTAAATATTTTCTATCCAGTGCACAATATTACAGTGAAATACAATTACACTGAATTACTCGGGTTCGAACCATTATCCAATGGTCGTATTAGATTTTGTTGTAATTTTACTCGGAGATTGATTGAAGGATACATCGATGCACCCGGTTTGTAAGAGCTACTTTGCATTCGTGTTCCGGGTAACACCGGGCTACAGTCCTTTTAGTCCTTTTACTTACCTGTGAGTCGGCTCAAAAATACCGCCGCAATAAGAATGAATGTTATATCGCCAATTCAACCAATCATTTCTAACAAGGTCACACTAATT
Source organism: Pemphigus obesinymphae (assembly GCA_025469235.1). Classification (NCBI taxonomy): domain Eukaryota; kingdom Metazoa; phylum Arthropoda; class Insecta; order Hemiptera; family Aphididae; genus Pemphigus; species Pemphigus obesinymphae. The sequence goes on from JAIPRL010003550.1 coordinate 24,179, forward strand.
TTTTTTTTTTGAATAATGTTATTATACGATTTGTTATACTGTTATATATTGATTAATTATGTTATATTTCTTACGTAATACCTACTGTTTTTTAAAAAGCCGAATGGCGTTGATTCGTATAAATAAATGAATATTTTGTATAGCAGGTACACCGTATTATCTAACGTAAGCTCTTTAAACTAGTACTGTGTTGTACTATACTCTTATTGTAGCCTACTTTTTGGAAATATGAATGTGAATTATCTACTTGCACATATTTTCGTTTACGTATCGTCCCAAATCAGCAATGAAATTTCATTACTGTACACGTTATTATTGAAAAAAGTCTGTTAACCGTCGCAGTCCCGGTCCCAACATTGACGGTTAATCAAAGTTCTACTTACCGTATATAGCTCCGAGAGACATTATTGATTCATTGTTTTTTCTTTTTGTTCAAAATACGTTTAAAAATCAGGAAATTAGTATATACGTTCGCAGAGTGGGCTTTCCTAACTTGTTTTATTTTTATTTATTTATTTTTTTTTAATATGAACGATTTTTACGCATTCACCATAAACGTCAACGCACTCAATTTTCAAGTGAACGTCCTTAACACTGCATATTTTCCGTTCATTAATTTAACATCAAATAAATACATTTATAATTTCTAAAATACATATTATATCCTATTATATTAACGACTATTGAGATTTAACTTTAAAGTTTTTCCAGCGGTATCTACAAACAAACTTAAAAACTGTATAAACAACGAAACAGCACGACAGAAACAAAAATCAACACAACGACGATTACATCCAAGAGAAAATATTGGTACCATGTTAAATTTAGACTATACGATGCCAAGGGGGGGCTCCTTTATGGCGAACCACGTACTCCACCCAATATACAACGGATTGTTGTGGTGTCATTGGTCGATTTTTAAATCTCTGAGAATTAATTTTTGCATTTTTCTTGTACCTGAAACAAAAAAAATATCAATTAAATTCATAGTTAAACATACTATGAACATTTTTGTTAAAAGTGGGATACATTTATTTAATTATATTATAAGTATATAAGTACTTCTTCTTCTCCTTCACCTTCTCTCACAATTATTTGTGGTCAGCCACCTAGTCCTTAACTTCACCGAAAACGATCTCCCGCATCTTCCCCACTTACACCCGCCCACCTCATATCATTCTCTATTACTTCTCCTACCTCTTTTTTGGTCTTTATTTTCCCCTCTTTTCTTCAACATAAATTCACTATACAACTCTACTCTTACTGTTTCTGTCTCATATCTCCTTAAAAAAAATTACCTATCCGTCTTAATCTACTCTTCTTTATCTTGTCCATGATTGGATGAGCCACTTCTATACTACCCTTTACACATTAATTTCTTATTTCATCCTCTATATTCACTCAACGCATTCATCTTAACATTCTCATCTCTGATACACTCGTAATCTGTTCTATTATCCTATTCATTGCCCAACACTCCGATCCGTAAATAGTTACAGTCCTCATTACTGCCTCATGAGATTTACCTTTTAATTTAATTGGGATTCTCCTGTCACACAAAATACCCAACACTTCTCCCCACTTCATCCACCCACACTAATTTTAAGTTTTATATTTTACTCAAAACTACGATTACTCTCAGTCTTGCCTACTACATCCCCATTCAACTTTAATACTGGCCTTTCCCTATTCGCTTAGTGTTTCCTTTCTCCAAAATTATACTCTATATATCCTGTTTTATCCCTACTAATACTTAAATTAAAATTATAAGTATATAACATACTTTTCATTATTTATAAGTTCCGAGATAGAATTCAGTAACGTATTCTTAGTAACTGTTAATAGATCCATAGAAATCGCCATATCATTATAGACTAAATGTTCTATATTCCTTGGTTGGTCTAAAAACAAAGGGAATCCGAGTACTGGAACACCGGCGTCGACAGTTTCATAAATTCCAGATATACCTCCATGACTAATGAATAATTTTACATTGGGATGTACTGAAAAATTTTATTATTTTGGAAAATACAATATTTTAATATTTTCTTTTTCATTTTATTCAACAGCTTTCTATATATTACAAAGTATTTCCCGCTGAGGAAACCATTTCTGTATCATTACGTTTGTAGGTTTATCCTTCATTTCTTCTTCGTATTTCCACAAAACCTTTTGAGGAACTTGCGCTAATGCTTCTCTAAATGCGCCTTGAATATGCTCTGGCAATGATGAGAATTTAGTAACCGATCCGAAAGTTAAGAAAATAACTCCATGAGGTGCATCTTCGATAAATTCTAATATATTCTAAAAACATACAGGATGTTATTGAATTGGCCATGATTTTTTGAAATTATAATTTTTAAATTTTTAAAAATGAAAACAATAATTTACGTTGTTTGTAGACACATGCAATTTTTAAGAGGTGGCAGTTTTTTTTATGAAATTTAAAGAAAAATAAATACCTTATAATTTAAAAATATTTAAGTATATTTTAAAAATAATTTAAAAATAGATCTGTGTCAGTACCACTTTTTACTATTGTGTAATCACGATATTTGTGAACAAAACTATTTTGCGAGAAAAAATTGTTCTCGGGGCTGTTGTAGTTGTAATTGAAAAACAAAATTTTTATATAATGTTGTATACAAAATTATCTGTATTTTACCGTCGTTTTTTTTCGATATCACAAGTATAACTAATGTTATGCCAACTGTAAAAATCTCCCAAAATATAGTTTTTACAAAATAAATAAATTTTTTAAGATTTTATATTTTTTTTATAAATACGACGGTAGAACACAGATAATGTTATTTATAATATTGTGTCAAAATTTGGTTTCCTCTTTATAACTACAGCCTGAGAACAATTTTATCTCAGAAACCCGTTTTTGCGATAAAATAACGCATGTATGGCGTCTTCTTAAGACCAATTTTATGATAAAATTAGGTACGTATTGTATTATATCATAGTAATATAATAAAACACTCTTACGATATAATTTGTATCTATATTAACATTCACAATAAAACATATTATGCGTTTATTGGGCTGAAATTTTTTTAATTGTACCCAATCCTATTCAACCCTTTATTATTTTACACGTTTATATAATAGTTCAGCATTTTTTTATCGATTAAATCTATGGCCATTATTTATAAAAATGATCTTAAATATTTTTAAATGTTTAATTTCCTTGAGAGTTAATTTATAGAGGTCTTTATATAATTATACAATTATTGTATACGATTCATCTAATAGTATCTTTTCCCAGAATTTCATGACTCAATTTGTAGCAAAAATACTATAATTGTTTTTGAATATATACTTTTTCATATAAATTCGAAAATTGTAAAAAATACAAATTATTATAATAATGAAACGATATGAATAAAAATATGAAAACTGTTACAAATTATTTATACATTTTATCATAATTTTATTATATTTGTTGAAAACTCAATTAAACATTATATTTACAATTCTTTAATTACTTACTAATATTACTCAATGTTTATTTTTCCATTATAAACAACCATAACTTCAATTTATATAAAAAAAAAAATATATGTCTTCCTATAGAATCGCGAAAACTAATAATTGACGAATACTATAATATTTGTTGATTAAATATTTTAGAGTATTTTTGTAGAATAAATATTATGCTTTTGCGTTGTAGTTATTACATTTTTTTAAATAATTGCATTTTTTTTATAAGTACTCGAAAAAATGAAATTCACATTTTTTAAAAAAATATTTAAAATAATCATTCTATAAATCTGAATTATATGAAAATATTGTTGGTAAAATGTTTATGAACATTTAATAATAATATTATTATTTATACATTATTATATATTATATTATTATTTATGTTTTTATGATTTTTAAAATTGTATGCAAATTTGAGTATTTTTCTTGCTTAACAATGTTTGTTAATCAAAATTCATATTCGATATATATTAATTATTGCCTGTGAGATGATAAATGTTAATTGTTACTTTATTCTTATCATTAAAATCACATAAACAACATTTGAATAAACGTTAACATTAAATAAACAAAATATTATTCATATTTTAACAAACGTTAAAAATAAATAATTATTAGTAGAAAATTCAATACTTAATTTTTCTAAAAATCAAATTTCCAAGTAACTATTTTAATTTTTTTTTAATAAAATTGTATTTTCATTGTCCCTGAAAATACTACTTAATTAAATTCAAATAATTAAAATTATTGGACAAAACTGTAATAATTAGTTTAATTTAAATACAGTCAGTATTCAATTTTAATTTTTTAAACATAGATAAATCATTTATTTCAATAAAAACGACTCTGAGGAGGAGGTTTTAATGTAGTAATTTGATAATAAAATATAGTAAAATAGGTAACCATGACAACTTTTTAGAACAAGTTTTCTTTTTCTTTTCAATTCTGAGAAAATTACCTTTTAAAATCGCTATCAAAAAATCTCTAAACATCCTTAACTTTTACTTGACTCCTTCTATCCAAAAAGCAGTTTCCATAAAAATATAATAAAATGAAGAATCCATCGTTATCAAACCAATAGATTATTCACTCTGCTTAGAAAGTTGTGAATTATCGCGTATTTCTGAAATTAGTTTCAGTAGGTACAAACAATTCGTTAATTAATCAGTATTCATAACTGGACTGTAGGAAATTACAGAACAATTTGAAAACTTTGTTGAATGGGTTACAGTAATTTAGCTGTCGCTAAATATTGCGAAGTTTAGTCATGGCGTACACAATATGGGTCACTTCTGTTTACTGTTCTCATAATATATTTGGCACTCAGTTATCTCGTGTTTGTGATTCTATTAATGATCTTGATTTCAAGCTTACTTAATGTCTTATTCCTAGTCCGTATACTAAATTCATATGTTGTAAACCACTAAAAGTTCTATGTTTTGTAATAAAACTAGCTTCATGTATCAATTATGACCATAGGCATACGACGGGCACGGGTAATGGTAATGGTGTGCACGTGCATTACTTGCGACCTCCAGTTTATCGCAGATAATTACACATTTTGTTAATTGTGAGGGAGGGAGACACCTACATTATTATTTATGAGTTCCTGGTTATTGATAGTTTGTAATTGATCGAGAAACTAATGACCTTGTTTTTGATTTTTTTTTTTTTTTTTTAAGCAATTCCTCAATTTTAGAGAAATTTTCACAAATGACCATTTTTTTTTTTTTTGCTTAATGCCCCGGGTTCCCTAATTTAGGATATAAATAGAAATGCACCACCTTCAAAAAATGTTTGCGCACGCCTATGATTAAAACACTAATGATGCAACCCATCTTAGAGTATGGATCCGTTGTCTGTATACCTCAAAAGACGTAATTCGATTGGAAAGGGTCCAATGAAAATTTCTTAGGTGTGCTAGGTTTATTTTGAAGATACCTCATGTGGAGCACGATTATACGTCTGTAGCTAAATCAGCTAAATCTATCTTCATTGTCTAACCGTAGGCGTCACTCTAAGTTTATATCTATTAAGATTGATTGTGAAACTCTCTTATTATTACTTAGTCTTAAATTTGTTATTCGTTCTACCCATTCAAATGCTCAGTTTTTAATTCCTATTTGTTCTACCAAACTATATGTATGTCTAATGGCATAATTCGTAGAATAATGAAATTAGCCAATTTGGACCTTCTTTTTTTTTTTTTTTTTTTTTAGCAATAATGTGAATCTCGATCTGTGTAACGTAAGTTTATATTAAATCTATTATTATGGATTAATTTATGTTAATCGCGTGTTTTTTGTGTGAATTATTAATATAGTGTCGTCTCATATAAATCAATCGGTTTGTCACACTCACTTTTGGTATAGTTTTCGGCGGTTTCATGTGAATCCCTCCGATTTCGACAACGTTTTTCACGATGTCGCCGAGCCGACCGTCGCCGTGGACAATGTCGCAATGCTCTCTCATTCCTTTCATTTGCACGCTTAGCAAACGCCTCGGCCCACTGATTTTCTCTATAAATCCCGCGAAATCCATTTCTGATAAAATCGGGAACTTTCCGGACGTGTCCACTTCCGTATAGTTATCCCGGTCATCCTCCGGAAACTGTGTGAATACGGTCACGTGGTGACCGGCCTCCGTCAACGGGCCGAGTACCGCGCCGATGAAGTTCCAGTGGCTTTTGCTCACCACAGTCGACACGGCCAGTATTCGGGCACTTTCCACTGGTACCGTCCACTGGCAAACGGATATCACGATTATCAGTACGGCGACCACGATTACCGTACTCGATTTGTGTACCATGGTCGAGGTCGGAGGAATCGCCGTTTAACAGCGACGCTACAATTTTGGAGTAATTTTCGGTTGAATTAATTGAATTTTTATAATTTTTGGATCTAAAAAATACGTAACATCCACAAAACGAATTTATTCTGATACGTTTCATACGTTGATCATGTCATGAATACCTGAGATTAATTCATATGTTTATTCAAACAGGTAAGTACACTTAATCTATATGCCATTGTCATATTGATATGCATATATTTTGCTATTCAATAGACCACTTTAAACACTCATCGTAATTTGTAATGGATAACTGTAACTCGATATTGATTTTTAAATAATACAACAATTTATGAACGAAGTTCTTGGGGAATGTTAAAATAATTAATTCTTAAGGGGATTGGACTGTCTTTCTCTATCACACACATAACATAGAAATTTAGACCATTTACTATATCCAACGTATCGATGGATTTAGTGATGCGATAAGGATTATAAAAACTGAACTGAATTGGTCCTAATGTTTACTTTAGATCGACTTTCTCACATTTTTAATTTTTTCTCCCTAAGTCTGCCTAAAATTAAGTTAATATATTCGGACATTTAAAAATTGACATTTTCAATTTTTGTGAAAATTGAGGGCAAAAAGATAAAAGAATGGGAAAGTGGTTCTAAAGTAGATTTCACGACGAATTTAGACCATTTTTCAAAGTTCTTATCACATCACTAGGACAATCGGTATGTTGGAAATGGGATTTAGTGTCTTTTCAAATACGGTAGACATATTTATTGATATATGCCTGTGCGTGCGAGTGAATACACCACCATTATTATGCCAAAAGTATTTACACACATTAAAGACTGATAAAGACTAAATACTACTTACACAAACACACTGCGTAACTTGAATAATTTAAATAATTGCTTATAATACACAATGTATTAGCAATACACAACCTCTTAATAAATTACAGTTTCCAAAATTTTTAAATGTAACATTTTTCTTTTGATAAATAAAAAACTAATCGTTTTAAAAATTTTTCTATATACAAGTAACTACACTTCTATTCAAATAAAACTTCGACTTAGAGTTTTTTTTTTTTGAGAAAATTGTGTTTAGAGTTTAAAATACAAGTTAGCCATAGGTAATAGTAACCTACTAAATACCAAAACTATTCAAAATTTTACGAGTATATATAGTTTCTAACAACTAATTGAACTAACTAACTAATAGAAAAACAAAAATATATAAATACATTTTACTCTAAGTATACAACTTAAGTAGACCGTTTGCATAATGCTAAGCTCCATACGTTATTATGCACTAAAAATGCAAATTTATTTTAGCGTAAAAGTTGTTAATGTTAATGGTCTTAATTGAAAAAATTTTCAAAATGAATATACATTTTAAATAATGAACTAAGGTGGTCCTTAATATTGAAGTTTGGAAAGTTCGTTACTTATACAAACGATGCATAAATATTATATATTGTAACGGGGCAAACTATAACGATAGGTATTACATGGGACAACCATATAGGTATGGCCATCTGGTAGTTGTGTCGGCAACCAAAAGATAGGTGTCGACAGGTTATCATCATAACACTCGATGAAAGAGCGCGTGCTCGGAGGATCGGACAACTATAAACAACTATTTTACGACGAATTAGGACCGACGGTGGCAAGAGGCCGGAAAGTTGGATAGTGGTCGGTGACGCTGCAGTATAGAGAATCATATGTGCGATTGTCATGGTCAGGGAGATAAAATCTGGATACCAAACGTAAAATACAGTATCCAAAGAAAGAATAGCAGAGTACCGATATTAAGCGGAAACCACTTAGGTGTTGTTTATTTAAAAGTTAACGCCAAACGGCTTTTACAATGGAAATTACATAAAATAAATTATTTGACAAGAATAAAAACAAGATCGGTAGTAAAGTAAACATAAAATAATAACTGTAGAGTAAAGTAAATAGATCATATTACAATAGAGGCAAAAGAAGAATGAATAGTAAAGTAAACATAATAGAAAATAAATCGAGCTAAATATAATTAATAAGAAATATAATACAAAACAAATAGATCAAGGGTTATAGTTTCTGAACATACGGTTTAGTGGGTAGAATAAGAGAGGACTATGATGCCCACCTTGTGGAACTCCAGATGGAACTTCCACTATATCAGACTGAGTATTATTAATTTCAACAAATAGTTTTCTACCCAAGAAATAAGAAATTACCCAAGTCAAAAATGGGTTACCAATTCCTAAATTCATAAGTTCATTAGAGAGTAGGTTGTGGTCTACAAAATCGAAGGCTTTGGAAAAATCGGTCACAATGACGTCAACTTGAGAGCGGTTTTTAATGCAGTCAAAGATAAACAAGTTAAGTGAATGACTACAAGTAATAGTGGATTTCCTTGGCTGAAAACCATGCTGTTGTGGGATAATTATATGATTCAGGCTATGTTTAATGCATTTGTAAACAATACGTTCGAAGATTTTCCCCAGATGTGGTAGAATGGAAATCGGTCGGTAGTTAACAACGGCAGAAGAATCACCAGATTTAAAGATTGGAGTTACAGAGCAAGTCTATCAAACCAAAGGAAAAACACTTTTATTCATTGAGTATTTAAATAGAGTATATATGGGAAAGAAGAGGGTAGAACAACAGTTATAAAGCAGGCGTGCAGAAATTCCATCAGGACCCAGATAATTAACATTACGAAGAGAGGTAAATGTTATATGAACGTCATCTAGGGAGAATGAGATATTAGAGGGAAGATAAAAGGGGAGTCTGGAATGTACATCTATAGAGGGAGATACTGTTGGTTGGGATTTGAAAACAGAAAAAAAATAATCGGAGAAAAAGGCAGTTGATTCAGATTTATTTGAGGAAAATTTATCCAGGTAATAAACTGAGGGAGGTATTGAGGGGCGTTGTTTGAGGTTCCGGACATATTTCCAATTTTTTTTAGGATAATTAGAGAATTTGCGTTCAATATTAGAGATGTAGGAAGAGTAGTTAAGTTTGCTTAAACGTTTGCATTTGGCTCCAAGTTTGGGGAATGTGTTGTAATCAAATTTTCGATTTGTATTTCTGAAGGTAAGGTAAGCACGATTTTTAGCTATAATTAGGTCTCTAAGATCTTTGGACATCCAAGGAGGAAAATTACAACTAGATGAAGAACGAAGAGGAAAAAATCGGTTGATGCAAGACAATAGGGCATCGTCAAAGACTAAGGCTGCATCATTAATATTGTATAGAGAAAAGGTCTCAGCCCAGTTGAAAGAGTTGAAGAATGAGGAAATAGACTTGTAATCTGCAGAATTAAAATCACGAAACGAAGATTTATTCACGGGTTTTGGGAAAGAAGTTGGAAGAGGAAGAGATATAGAAAGAGAAGGGTGATATGAGTCGTCTATTACTAACGGGGAACATGCTCGGCTTACGGTGAGGTTATTATTATTAGCGAAAACTAAGTCAAGTATACTTTCATATGTGTTTGAAATAGAGTTACATTGAAAACAATTGAGGAAAGAGAAGAAGTCGGAGAGTGTAATTACTGTAGGAACCAGGATACCAGAGTCAATGAGGCCAAAGCTATCACTAACATTTGGAATATTGTAGTCACCACAAATTACAATTAATTCGGGGGCAAAATCAGAAAAACGTTGTTCAACCACATTGACATGGGTCTTATAAAGATGCAACGGACTGTGTGGGGGAAGGTAAATAGAACCAAAAATTATATTTATAGAGGATATAGAGACAAGAATAAAGAGCTCCTCTAAATGCGGAGAGTTAGTGGATATCAAGGAGGTTTGTAAAGATGATTTAACTGCAATAAGAATGCCACTACTACGAGAGTGAAGTTATTTCTATCGAGTCTAAAAACTTGGTAATTTGTAAAACCGAGTTCAAATACGTAGATATCAGGAGAGAGCCAGGTTTCTGACAAGATAATGATGTCATAGGTGCCAAAAATAGGAAAGTTAGCACGGACCAAATCGAGTTTGGTTCTGAGAGCACGGAGGTTCTGACAAAACACATTAAGTATAGATGTACATTTAAGGGGTGGATTAAAATAGTTTACATGATTAAACAAATTATTTGCATTATCCGTGGAGAAGTCACACTGATGAAATTAAGTTGTTGAAGAAGAATGAGGATTAGATCCTTTGTTTAGTAGAAAATTGATTGTGGAGGCGAGGCGAAAAGCACAAAGAGCCTTAGTCGCATGGTCACTGTTATTGAAAACAATCTTGAGAGGTCGTGTAGAAGAATGAGTAGGTTTAACAAGTCTAAAGACCTTGATGTTCATTGACAAAGAAATAGAAAGAGCAGATAGAGCATCAGTTAGGTTCTTTAAATCATCAGAGACCCTGGTATTGATATCAGGAGTGGAGGATTCTAAAACTCCGTAAACAATGACATTGCAACTATACTTCTTCCGCTCCAAGAGTTCATGCATTAGCTATGTGACGGCTACTGGAGCAGGTGCTGGGGCAGAAGGGGATGAAGACGTGACATTAGTCTCGAGAGTAAGGAATTTATCTTGGAAAGCAGAAAGTTCAGTACGGATATTTGCATTTTGTGTCCTAAGGTCATTGATCTGAGCGTTTAAAGAGTTCAAATTAATTTGTAGATTGCTATATTTTATTGTTTGCGAGGCCTTATACTGGATCAGAGTTTTTTCTTGAATGCAGCGTAGATCAGAGATGGCAATAGCAAGTTCATCTAGAGAAAGAACTTTTTGAGTTTTAGAATCTGATCTAGTTGTTTTTGGCTGAACAGGAGTCATTATATGAAAGAATTAAACAATGATGTTTGTAGCCCCTTATAACAAAAAGAAGCAGCCAAAATCGTAGTGCAGCAGAAAGAATAATAGTCGCCCCTTATAAAATAGAAGGAAGCAACTGAAGCCACAGAACGGCAAGTGAGAAATTGCGAGATGGTAGACGCAGAGCTCAAAGCTGTGACGTCAGAGGCCAAATACGAGCGCACCTTATGCAGGCAGGGCCGTGGACTTGAACAATCAGATGATCGGTAGTAGTGGACGAGATAATATATGTTAACTCACGTGAAACTAGCGAAGTTCATTCAGAAAGAATGGAGAAACGACAACACGAGCCACCATGCAAACACAGGCACAAGAAATACCGAAGTGAACCGGTTGTAACTGTATAAAATATGTACATTGAAGGCGTCTAAGTAAGTTAATAAAGAGTAAACAAGTGAGAGCGAAAACACGCATCACTGTTATCACATATGTTAACCACTTAGGTGTTATATGGGCTGATCAGCGTCGAAAAGTATATAATCATCTTACATGTACTAGCTTGTGTAACACCTACTGGGTACAATTCTTTATAATTGTAACGCTTTTAAGTGAGAATACTTGGAAGTTCTTCAACATCTTTCGAGTGCAAAATCATGAATTTGTAACCCATTTGAATGTGACTCTTTGTAAGTGTAACTTTTTTAAAGTGAAACACCACATAAGTGGAATTAATTTTTAGTGTAATTTGTACACCTCTTGTTATGTATTTTATGAGGATCTGGAATAGTCGGTGACTGAAGTTTTTGAGAAATAATAATATTTTAAATTAATTTTAATATATATTTCGCCTGTAGCTGGTTTCACACAATATGTATATTATATTTAATAAAAATCTTGAAAAACACCACAATAATGTAATGTAGTAAGTACTTTACATATGTGAATTCAGTCGAAATTATCATTCTTGAGTCTTTATATATGTGGAAATGTTTGAAAGTCCTCCCGATAAAAGTTCACTCGATGTATTAATATAAATATAATTAAAATTGTGATAATTACGACGCAAGTCTGACGATTTGAAATTCATTACTATGAAATATAAAAAAATATAGTAAAGGTACTTAACATGTGAATCATATGGTCGGACTTACCGTTCTCAGTGTTTTGTAAGACTATTGTCCTCAGATGAAAATCTACAAATAAACGAAAAAAAAAATCGCTACAGAGTATTATAATAGGTACTCGATACAATATTATACGTAGTTTAAATGAACAGAAAAAATATAATAAAAATATAATGATAAATACATAATAATAAAAGTTGCAACGACAAGAAAATATATTAAGATTTCGTTTACATATTGTGTATATCGGATAAACATTAAACATTCGTTATCGTCGCAGACGTCGAAATTGAGAAAAAAAAAAAAAAGGCGAAAACAATCAAATCGGCGTAATGGAATTCGAACCGGTGGACCCGTATCGAAAGTTGGTCCAGACAATCTACGCCCTATACCACTAAGCTATCTAATCGAGATCACAATATGGTCGACATTTTTCGTGTTTAAACTATTCATAGATAATAATAGACGGTACCGTATTTCGACTCATAATATTGGGTACTTATATATATTTGGACCTAACGACTCGGTCGTACAGGGACGATTTGTAGACAAAGAAATGTTCAGTCGGGCGTTAAAACGTTGGCAAAAGGTCGCAAACGCCGATTTCGGGATTTCGGGGTGATAAGACGACGGTGCAAAAAACGCTCAAGCGATAAGAAACGAACGGCGGAACGGTTTTCTTCAATGATTTTACATCTTTAATTTTCGGTGTTCCAACACTACATCAAATTAAACACAGTTTGCGGTTTGACGGTACCTAATATCTACCTACCAAATACTATTATTAATTAATCATTAGTCTTTACTTTTGTATCAACGTCAATACAAGACAAACGCGTTTTGAAATCAATGTACGGCGTTCGTGTACTAATCAAATACCTCGTTAAATTCTTTTAATAGCCTAAAATTCTTCATAAATAGTCTATTGACCAATGTAAAAGTATCGGATAGTGGTTTTTGAAAAATGTTCCTTACTTTGATGGAATTCATTGGCTCGTTAATATTATTAATAATATAATACGCTATAAAATCGAAATCAATAGTTGCAATCATAAAATAGTCACAATAAAATTTTTTAAAAATTAAAGTGAACTATGATGAAGATCCTAAATATTATTTATATTTTGTGATAACTGTTCCTTATCAATATTTTTTCAGTTTTTATAGCACTCCGTGTAAAACAAACCCTCGATATAATGTTTAATTATGCGACAAATGTTTTGTTACCATCCGAGACCTAGCAGATAAATTGTCGAATGATTATTGTCCGACTAAATTTTATCACTCTTCGAGAATAATACTTTTAATTTTAGGTGCGATAAACCTGTTAATCACATGCGACAAACAGTCGAATGTTTTCAAAAATTGCCCCCCTGAACAGACGTCTTCGCCTCTTGCCCAATCCCAATCTGCCTCGTTATACTATCTAAAACTCCAAACCCCACTCAGATGTACGAACTTAAAGGAATGTTCTACCTCTCAATATAACATAAATTAATATATCATATTATATATTAACGATATATATTAAATTATAATCAATATAATAACATAATGATGGGTAAAATATTATGTAACTATATCATAGTACAATAATGTAGGTGATAAGATATAGTGTCTATAAATGATTTCATTAACACTCAACTAATTCATGGTTTTATACTATAATAATAAAATTTCAACATCAAATCTTGTATTTATACAAACATACATAATTAATCTATTTCATTGTAGTATAATATAATATTAATTATTGTATCACATTATCTCATATCATAAATAAATAGCATTAATAAACCATTTTAAACAATCGTTGTAATTGATATCTGTCACTAGATATTGATTTGTGAATAATAATAATATAACAATTTATCCATGGTGTCTTTGGGAAATGCTAATATAATTCAGTTTTAAGTGTGATGTTTTTTACATTATCCGTCTCTTTCTATATTATATCGAGATCACAGGTTTCCATGAGGCAATATTGATGAGCACCTATATCATTGATTAATAATTTGCTTGGCAATTTAATGATTTTTTAAAACTTATTTAAGTTAAATTAATAGAAAAAAATAGTAAAAGTTTAAAGTTAATAGTAATTTATTTTCTTAATGATTAAGTTAAGATAAAAAAAAAACTTGTTAACTTAAATTAAGTGTATTTTTTTTTTGTACGAGTCAATATAACATTTGAGATATACAGGTATAATTAAGTATCTATTATTTTTCTGAAAACACTGTTATTTTTTAACTAAGTATTTTAAAATTTTTAAAAATCATTAACATAATATTATTGAAAATACAACAATATATTTATAATAATAATTATTAAAATTAACAAGAAATATGTTCATAAGAATATTTGATTAGTAGGTAACTACTATTTTATTCAAAATTCTAACAAATGGAAATTGATCATTGTACCTATCTAAATATTGTTTTTTGGTGGGAAATCTAATATATTAATCAATTTATATAACGGGGATATCATTATATAATATACGTATAAATATTCTTGTTTTATTTATTTATTATTAATCAACGTGCAACCGGGCAATATTTTACAAAGAAAAAGAAAAATATTATATACAAAAACAAATATAACAGTAATTAGAATGACAAAAGTATAAACAATATTTTTAAATAAATAATTATTAGCAAGGTGAAGCATTCTATGCAATGTATACCATACGATGTGGAGTAGGACGGAATATGAAAAAGAGAATGGTCTTTAGTATGATGCGTAATAGATTTAATTTATATTTTCGGGAAATAAATAATCCTTATAATACAATAATTATTAGAAACGACAAAACAACTTTATTTTTATTCAATCATTTTGACAATAGACACAATATAAAGTCAAAATGTATCAATTATTTCAAAATTAAATTAACCGAGTTTTAAATAAAAGTAACTCGTTATTTAATAGTTAATATAACGAAAAAAAAAATCAAGTTTATAAGTTAAGTAAACAAAAAAAAAAAAAAATCAAATATAAAAGTTAAATTCAAAGGTAAAATTAATTTAAACTTTAACTTAACTGTTAACTTATTAACTTGTCAATGCCCAGCATTGATATTATGTACCTACATTAGGTACTTATACCCAATTAAAAATCAAAATTCTCGTATTATTATAAATATTAAAAAAAATGTATTAACTTAACTTTGTATAAAAAATATTAACTAGATAATAACTTATTTACAAATATCTTAGCTACGTAATCTGATAAGTTTATAATTTACAAAACTAACTATTTAACTAATTAATAAGTTAACACTAACTAAACTTTAACTTATTAACTAGTTGATGACCATTCTTGAAAAACACATGATTTTTCTATTGTTAGTTGGTACTCGTTCTATAGCAGTAGTTCCTAACCTTTTAAATATTGAGGACCACCGAATCTAAATCTATTATTGTCGTGGATAACTCCCCTCCCTCTAGATAAAAATAGTATAAATAGTTCAATTTGTAGTACAAAGACTTATATTTATTAAAGTAAATTACTGTTATAAAAAAAATTTTATGTGATTTTTGGTCTTTCGTTTGCTTTACTAACAAATATATTTTTAGGTTAATACTTCTCAACGCTACACATATAATCTTAGTGGCATCCAATTGATTTATTCGTTTGTTTTAAATTTAAAGTAGTCCGCACGAAAAATTTTGTCGACAATATGAGTAAATATCGTTATGCGATTTCTCGAAGCTCATTAGGATACGCAATAGTTTTATTACACCAAAAATCTTCAAGATTCGCGCCAGATTCAAACGTATCCTTACAGTTGTAACTAGTGATATTCACTATCGATAATTTTAACTATCGAATATTGTTCGATACTTTAAACAAATTATTAAACATTTTGATATAAAAATTATTCGATTTTACTATCGATAAATATAGAATAGTTTGGTATAAAACTATTCGGTTTCACTTAGTTAAAAATCCCATGCCTACTAAATAGTGAAAATTAAAAAGTAAAAATAAAAAAATTCTTTATATTGATTAAAATTGATGAGAAAAATATCGAACATTTTTTATCAATCAAATAATCAAAAATACCGAATAGTTATGTTTATCGAACATTTTTCGATATTATTCGAAACTATCGAACATTTCGATATTAACCATTATTTTTTCCACTATCGAATAATTCGGCTGGAATAAGACTATCGAATATATCGATAGTGCCCAACACTATTTGTAACTCACTGAAATCTTACTAGATTTCATTTGGTACCCCCTAAACTTTCACAATAAATGGTTTTAACTGGGATATAATGATGAAATTCATCTATAAGTTTTTGCAGAAGGCGTAAAACATTTTGTTGGACTTCAACTGTGAGGTCAGCGAATTTTTCGTTGTCGATCAAGCTTTTTAATTTTTGAAACGTTGAAGAGTTTATCTTCAAAAATAGCTCAATTTTGCGTATAGACGCGTGAAGTTTGTCTTCAAATACAAAGATATTTGAAGCACCTTTTAATTTATTATTTCCGAAAACTTGTAAAATTTTATTTAACTTATTTCATTGAACTATGTAAAATTATTTGTGGACCCCCTCGCGAACCATTGGTGGTTCGTTGACCATGAAAAACTGTTTTATAGTAACTCAAGTACCAGTTTTACGAACGTTGATAATGCGATAATGCGTCCTGATGAAAATGAACAAATCTATTTATGATTTTCAACACTGCTCTTAGTTATCTAATTAAGATTAAACGTTATGTCATATATATATATATATTATATACTGAATCTACTTGAAATGCTTACAAGTTAGAGTGGTATTTTGGGTGTTTTAAAGAAGCAATTTTTATGAAATTTTAGTAAAAATTAAAATACAATAATAGAAATACATTTTAAAAGTAATTTTAAAATGTAACTTGTGTCAATAACATTTTTTGTTTATTATATAATAATGATATTTGTTTAAAAAAAAAAAAAAATTTAACTTCAAAATATCGTAGATTGATGGAACAACAAATAAAAGATAGCTAAGAACATAATATTCAAGTTTACATTTTTTTCTAAAATTATTAACAAATAACCTTTTATCGTCATAATTCATAATTTTATCTATGAATATTTTCTCATTTTATTACAAGTTCTTGCCATACCTAATATTCCGCGAGAAAATTTAATTAGTTTAAAAAGAGTTTATGTATATTATAATTGAAATTAACGGCTAGTGACGTGACGTTTCCATGTGTCTATGCCGGTCGTATGTTGGGGACTAAAAATAATCAAAAATTATGTGCGACGATTTTTGAATTATCCGTCTTTCCTTATTATTAACCTGATGTCACAGTTATGCATTGTGCTTAACTCCAAATATTAAGTACTATAAATTTAAATAATTATATTTTAAGTATTATTTGAATTTATATTTTTATAACAATAAGTTAATCGTCTAGACGTCTATAGTCGTTAAAATAATTCTTTAAATTTTTTCTAAAAAAAAATAAATATATAATATATAATAATAATATAAACGATGAACATGTATTAAATACCTGATTGTAATGGTAAATTAAATAAACGTCAAGTTGTCCATAATGATTTTATTAAATTTACATAATATTATAAATAACAACAGAACAATAGTTCTTATAGATTTATGTCGAATATGACAGGGCACTAATCAAATCGACTATTGTGCCTTAACTTTGAATTTTTTTTTAAAGTTTTGTGAACTTTTAAAAGAGCACTTACAAATACATTTAAAAACGTTATAAACCACAAATAAAACTAGGAAAATACAAATCATCATAACAGCAATCACATCCAATAGGAAGTATTGATACCACGTTAGTGTCAGACCATGCGATCTCAAATGGGGTGCTCCTTTATGACGGATTACATACTCAGTCCAATAAACAACCGATTGTTCCGGTGTCATCGGTCGGTCTTTTAATCGTTGGGAATTAATCTTTGCATTTTTCAAGTACCTAAGGACAATAATAATTGTGTTGTCAAATAAATGTATATAGTTTGTGTCAATGTCGCTTAATTTTTATACTCACTTTTCGTTATTAATGAGTTCCGAGATCGAATTCAATAATTTATCCTTAGTCACTGAAAATAGATTCATAGAGATTGCCATCTCGTAATGGACCAAATGATCTATATTTCTGGGCTGATCAAAAAACAACGAGAATCCGAGCGCTGGAACGCCAGCATCCACTGCTTCGTACACTCCAGACATACCTCCGTGACTAATGAATAATTTTACATTTGGATGCACTGCAAAATATAATACGATTATCGTATTTTTATCATATTTACATTTTATTTACTAAAGCATCTTACTGAGTACTTCTCGCTGAGGAAACCATTTTCGTATCATCACATTTTTTGGTTTGTTTTTTAATTCTATGTGTACATTTTATATTTGTATTATTAGTTTAGGTAGGTACTATTAGTTTATATACATATATACATTTTTAATTTATAAGATAAGCTAAATGTCACAGTTTTACATAATGCTTAACACCATACACTATGTACTATAAATTCAAATATATATTTTAACGACATTTTGGGTATTAATATTTATATTTTTATAGCAATAAGTCTATATAGTCTTTTCGTCCACTGAAACCTCTATTAGAAAAATTTTCTGAAAAAAATAATATATATTATAAACGATGAACATGTATTAAATAACCTGATTGTAATGGTAAATGCAATAAACATTGAATTGTCCACATTGATTTTATTAAATAAACATAATATTATAAAGACTGGTTTGTTAATAGATGGAACAACAGTTCTTTTAGATTTATATCGAATATAACAGAACACTAATCAAATTGATTATTGTGACTTAACTTTGACGTTTTGTGAACTTTTAAAAGAGCGCCTACAAATACATTTAAAAACTGTATAAATCATAAATAAAACTAGGAAAGTACAAATCATCATAACAGCAATGACATCCAATAGGAAGTATTGATACCACGTTAGTTTCAGACCATGCGATCTCAAGTGTGGTGCTCCTTTATGACGGATTACATACTCAGTCCAATAAACAACCGATTGTTCCGGTGTCATAGGTCGGTCTTTGAATCGTTGGGAATTTATCTTTGCATTTTTCAAGTACCTTAGGACAATAATAATTGTATTATCAAATAAATGTGTATATTTATTAATGTTGTATGGATGTCACTTAATTTTAAACATTACTTTTCGTTATTAATGAGTTCCGAGATCGAATTCAATAATTTATCCTTAGTCACTGAAAACAAATCCAGAGAGATGGCCATCTCGTTAAGAACCAAATGATCTATATTTCTGGGCTGATCAAAAATCAACGGGAATCCGAGCACTGGAACGCCGGCATCCACTGCTTCGTACACTCCAGACATACCTCCGTGACTAATGAATAATTTTACATTTGGATGCACTGCGAAATGTAATAAAATTATGGTCTTTTAATCATATTTAAATCATTGCATTTTGTTTACTAAAATATCTTACAAAGTACTTCTCGTTGGGGAAACCATTTTCGTGTCATCACATTTTTTGGTTTGTTCTTCAATTCTCCTTCGAATTTCCACAAAACTTTCTGTGGAACTTGCGCCAGAGCTTCTTCGAACGTTTTCATAATATGCTCTGGTAATGTAGAAAATGTAATAATTGAACCGAACGTAAAGTAAATAACTCCATTAGGTGCATCTTCAAGGAAATCTAATATATCCTAAATACGTATAAAAAAAAAGAAGATTAATTGACTGTCTAATATAATTTACTATGTGAGTACAGATTTCATTAAGTTCTCAATATAATACCAATTTAATCATTAAAAACTGATAAAATTAAAACTAAAATATAA
This sequence comes from Pemphigus obesinymphae, assembly GCA_025469235.1. Lineage (NCBI taxonomy): Eukaryota > Metazoa > Arthropoda > Insecta > Hemiptera > Aphididae > Pemphigus > Pemphigus obesinymphae. Next base: position 44,206 of record JAIPRL010003550.1, read on the forward strand.
TTCTATTAAAATTTTTTATTGTATGTTGTATGTATAAGAATAGATCTGTATAATTTTTTGCGATTTTCTACCTGAAAATAAGTAAGCACGTCATAATAGTTGGAAAAAATCTTCTGGCCAAAAGTTGTTTACAGATAAAAAAATATATATATCGTATAACGAATATAGCTCCCTCGCGCAACGTTTAGAATCTAAAACTTAGTTTATTTATGAGTGCACGACTTTGTATAGAGCATATAGGGTTACTAACTAGTAACTAGTAACAATAAGACATTTAAGATGTTGAGAAGTATGATATATATATAAATTATGTTAGTGTGTACCACGGCTTTAGATGCTTAGATAGATTAGATAGATAGATAGGCTTTAGATGGTTACACAACGAGGTATGATATAAGACGTCCTTTGTAGATTGTTTACAAAACCGCGAAAAACGTTCAACGCTATCTATTTTATAATATAACGTCACAGGAAATAAAAGCATATTGTAATGTAATAATCTGCCACAAAAGCGCTAGTATGACGTGAGAAAACTGATATCATCAGAACACTTTTTTGTCCGGATTTCACCGTGAGTTAACATAGGCCGCTGTGTAACCATAATATCATTAATATCTAAAGCCGTGGTGTGTACCAAACTTCAGCTTGAGGGGAATTCGTACAGTGCTGATAATAATTTATATAATTTGACTGATCCACGTGATTTTAATGCAAATAATAATAATTTCAATATCACTTTTTTCCATAAATAGCTCTTTATGCAACAAATTTATCTTAAGTAAATTATTTTAAATTATACCTGTATAGTAATTTTATTTTATATTTATGCTTTTTATTTTAAATATAGTTTATTAAAAGTTCTTTGTGAAAAACTGAAAAATAATGAACAACGGATGTCATTATCTACTAAACTACCTAGAATGTAATAAATTATATGAGACACTTAAATACAACTTTTAATTATATTTTAGTTCGAGATTTATTCATGTTTATACTAAAATTGACAAAATACATATAATATTATAAACCATTGAAAAACTGATAATTTATATATATATATATCATTTAATGGCATAAAGTTATACAGAGTGTCGTTTTATTTTTTATCATATATCATGTTATATCTCTGGAAGGATAAATAATTTTTGTGAAATTTTTCCTGGAAGTTATTTGTACACTTAATTCTATATTTTTTCATAATTTTTAATTTTTATCACACTCCAATGTTTGTTAAAATTGTATCAAATTTCTATTTTAAAATGTCTACTTGTAATTAAAATTATAAAATAATACATTTTTATGACAATATTCACGTTTTGATTTTTAAATCTGATAAATATTTACCGAGTAATGCGCGTACAAAATTTAAGAGCAGCGGAGTTGAATAAGAGTTGAGTTTAGATATTGAAAACGAAGTACTATAGCAATTCTTTGTTCCACCATGGCTTAAATTAAATATTATTTGCTTGGAAAATATTTATGGAATTTAAAAAATCAAAACGTGTAAATTCTCAAAAAATACTTTAATTTAAAAATTCCTAAAAATTAATTTAAATAATAGGTGCTATTTGAAAATCGAATGATAATAAAGTTTTAAAAAATAAGGGAGAAGGATAAAACAATTTTAGCCTTGATAGAATTAAGAAAAAACAGAATTCTTCTTCTTCTTCTTCTTCTCCTTCGCCTTCTCTCCCAACTATTTGGGGTCGGCCACCCTGGTCCTACACTTCCAATTAACTCTATATCCCGCATCTTCTTCATTTACACCCACCTTCCTCATAT
>JAIPRL010003551.1:0-32645 GCA_025469235.1 Pemphigus obesinymphae
GATATTAGAATTTAGTATATAAAAAAATTTGTTTATAGGGTTTTGTTTTTCACTTTAATTAAATGGCTGATTATAAAAAATAAACTATATTTGTTTTTATTTTATTAGGGGGGGTGGGCGGTATGAGTTTTTGAAAATCTAAAAGGGGCGTTGAGTAGAAAAAGGTTGGGAAACACTGGTCTAGATCTTTAAAGTTATATAAATGATTTATATGATCTGCAGATATACATACTATGTTCAATTTCAGAATATACAATTCGCCAAAAATATTTTTTAACAGACCGGGCTTTATACATTCAAATGAACTCGAAACCCGAATGAAATATTCAGATTAATCCGAAATATGAATTTAAAAAATGTTATAAAATGAAATCTTATGTAAATTTTTGTGTATTTATTACAACAATATAACGAATACGTTAAATATTTAACTGAAAAATAATAATTTGTCCAATTTTCGATTAAAAAAAAAATTTAAAGCTATAAAAAAAACTCCACACTAGAACATATTTGAAATTTATATTATTACTTAAAGAAAAGCATTCCTCTACATGAAAAAAATATCGATATCATATAGTTTATATCGATCAAATCGTTTATATCTTAATTTTAGAGGATTTAAATCAACGCTGTATTTTACGATGACATGGAGCTTGCGCTAAGAAAATTTTAGAACTGCGCATCCTGCTTATTTTATCGTTGGTTAATACATTTTTTATACATTTTAAGTAATCAAATTCTCGAAACTTTATCAGCCATTATTAATGTTATTGGTAAATATTTGATGAATTTTTCAAATGTTTTCGAAATAGTTCTAAACTATTTGAAATTTTACAGTGGCTAAATATTTGATAAATAATTTGACTCGTAAACCAGGCTCAATACATGAAAATTAATAGTCGAAATAATAAAACAATTAATAAAATTCGTATTTTAAATTAATTTTTATACATCAAGGTATCTTCTATATAATCTTATTTACAATCTCAATCAATAGGTGGATATTTGGTTAAAAAATTTATGTTGGATTTTGGTCTGCCCGAAAGACTCTGAGCAGATTTTTCCTTTTGCCTTGGAGAGCAGATGAAATAGTTTGTAATGATTTTTAAGAACTGCCATAACTCACAAAGAGAAAAATGTAGGATATAAATAAAATAAATATTACGATTGCGAGGTATATAAAAATAAATTAACGGTTTATATAAAAATATAACTGCACAATTTAATTTTAAGTATAGATACTCGATTGTTATTCAGTTAATCTCTTACCTCTTAATAAATTGTAACCTTTCTACTATTATGGGTAGAAAGGTTTTCGGTGTATAGTTGGTTCGAATAAATCGACAGGAATGTATTTGATCCTTTAAGTGAAAGTTAATCCCTGTATTGCGTCTACGAATTAACTGATGATATATTTTTTTAATTTCTACTAACTAATAGCATAGATGACTTTAAAAACTATAATTTAGAACAACACATTAAGAGGTTCAAAATTATGTAATGTAAATGTAAGGTGGAAAGGGCCGAAAGCGTCTTCAACCAGAGCTTAATTACGTGACCTTTCCGCTAACCGATATGCGACTGAACAAATAATTTTGAAGTAAAGTTCGAAATAATTATTTATTTAGAAAATCTAGCCGTCAATAACTGCGAACGTGTAATATTAATTTACAAGACAATCTCAAATGGCTTTACTAAATACTTCTATTTCAAATGGCTTTGAAATAGAAGTAAACATAAAACTCGAGTTATGTCTATGAAAACCGCTACTTAGAAAAACCTAAATATATAATTTATTTCATTTTGTACTGAACTGACTTAATGAAGCAAATTGTAAGGACCTACTCCTTTATTATATAAAATATTTTCATATAGATATTATTAATAAATATAATTTCTTTTTTTGCTTTACGACTAAATTTAAATCTATTTATAAGTGTTATACTAATTACCATATTATAATTATTGTAGTTATTATTATTGTTTTTTTTTTTTTTAACAAAAGTCTTATGATTAGAGTTTCTTACTTAAATAATTTAATACCTATGTTTTTTTTTTTTTTTATTAAGTTTTGTACAATAAATTTTGTAGATATTAATTACATGCGTGTACTTGTACACTTGAAAATGTATTATATTTATTGTATTTTTGTTATAAGTATTTATAATTTTCTAACTTAAAATATTCTGTAGTAATTGTTCTACCCTTTCATGTTATATTTTTTTCTTACAAAAACAAATGACACACTTATGGTTATATATATATAAAAAGGGGAAGGAGAAGTAAATGTTCATGGGGATAATGATGGGTTAATGTAGGTATATGTAAGGGAAGTTATTATGATTGTTCTTTCTTTTTTTATCGTTTCTAATTTTTTTTTTTTTTAACACCAACAATGTACGAAGTGTATAATAATTATAGAAATATGGATATATAAATAATAAAATTTTAATAATAATATAACTTTGGATTTTAAGTATTATACCGACTTAAACTAAAGTTATATAATTGAACTCTGACGAGTTGATGTAGATAAAAACGATTTAGTCAATTAATACAAATCCTAATTTATAATTAAGTAAAATCACGGTAACACGATTAGGTAACCGTGAACCAAATTTGGTGGGTAGTATAGCCTATAGGTGTTAACGTAGTAATTTTAGAAAATAGTAAATATTATTTTAAAAGGGATTATCTTTCATTAGGTTTACTTTAAAATTAAAATCGGATTATTAAAAATAATTGATATAAAAAATGTAATATAAATTTATGGGGTAAAACAAAGTATTTTTTGATACCTTCATTAACTTGAATATAATATATATATATAACACTAACCCAAAACTCGAATTAATTATTCGGGTACAAATGCATGGTAAAAATTATTTTGAAAATTATATACACCTATATATATATATATATATAAATATTTAAGATATGCGTAAAATACTACTATAAATTATATATTATTAAAAAGTTATAGTATAATCATTTTTCATTTTTATCCGTTAGTTCTTGTTAATAAAGATGTAGTTTTTCGGAAGGATTTTACAATTTCCTTGGAAGACTACAATTTCGAATATACAGCAGTCTGTATGAAGTAATTTACCTACCATATAAATTGTCGATCTATAAAATAGGGTCATATACTCATATGTAATTTAGTACTTTTGAAACATATTCATATTGAAACATATACACATCCGAGTGATGACCAAAAAAGTGTTTCACAGAAGAAAAATTCTATTATTTTAAAACTAATCATAGCTCCGCTATCTCGATCTAAAATATAGTTTGTTTAATCCATCATAATATATTTGTCATATTTAAACCGTAATAAACTTGGCTGTGACATGAATAATATATCGATCTGAATGTCAATATATGTTAGTATAACTATAGAATACGAATAAAATGTATGTATGGCGAAGTTTTTAGGAGAGGTATGTAATGTTTGGTTACCATACGTCCAGCATTATATCCCGTTGTATCCACAAATTCTAAATGGAAAACTTGTTATCCAGTTTTTGAAGGCATGTCCCGTTTTTGTCCCATATTTTTATAATTTGTAGGAAAAATGACCCTTCCTTTTTGCTTATTTGCCGGTTTTCTAAAATATTCGACGATTTTATGAGGGCAATTTTTAATAAACTTCTTTTTTTCATTTTAATATTTTATCTATTTTTTTACATTATCTAAATTAAAATTAAAATGTTAAATACGATAAATAATTCGACGACAAATGATTATATTTTGGTGGACAATTTGTGTTTATCATCGAATATAAAATGAAAAATTATGTTTACAACATTCCAGACGCCTACGAGTTAAAACGATGTTTTCTATTCCCATATTAAAATTAAAAGAAATTTTTCAAACATTTTTTTATGAGATATTATATAATAAGAAAAATTGCCCATAAAATGATCGTTGTTATCATTGACATCTAAATTACTTATAATCATTGTAAATAACATAATAAAGTCTTCCTAAGAATAGAGTATACTATTGAAATATATATTCATTTCTTTTCAATTGTATGTTCTAAAATAATTTATATAATATTACAATAGTTATCTATAGACATTTAAAAATTAAAGTTCATTACAAATACGAATTGTATTTTTAAAAAATAATTAATTGAGACAAAAAATTACCCTGTTCATAATTTGTTGTACCTATATGTATTTTTAATCTAGATAATTTGAACTAGTTCATTTTAACTCCATGGTCTGATTCAGATGATGAAAAAAATATCTAAAAATATATAATATGACTATAAATATTTACCATAACTGTATTATTAGATACAAATAATTTTATATTTTATTTATATACAAATTAAATATTTTTTAAATGTACATACCCAAACCCAATACAATCCTCTTTTTTTCGAACAAATAGTTTATTCATGTACAATTTATATTAAATACTTACATTATATATAATATATATTAGATTCTTGGTGATTTTATAAATGTACTCATTACAATTCAAATTTTTTATTAATATAAAGACATTTAGGTATAACACCTTCCAATATTTCTCCGTATTTAATATTATTTTTCTTTTAACATCGTACCTATAGGCTATAGTATATTTATTATAAAACAATATTCTATACTGTTTATTTTACATTTTTATTTATGAATTTTTTTACACTATTTTATTCATATTTTTAGGGTACACTCAATAGGTAAGTTAATAATATTTCTTTGGGCAAGATAAAAAAAATATAATTTTTATCGAAAAAATTCCCAATACTGCAAACACTGCAGTGATAATGCTGCAGTGCAGTATGAGAAATACGATTTTCCACGAACGAATAATATTGCACGCATGTACACACACTAAATAAATTAAATTTACTCGTTTTCTATTTTTTTTTTATCATATCCTATCTTTTCCATGCATTTTATTTTATTTTTATTTCTCTTGGTCATTCCGCCCCCAAGTATATGAATCGATGACCCTTTAAGTTAGTTCAATATGACTCACCTTATCGTCACAACATTTCTAGACATTTACCATTCGTCTCGCACACGTATACTGGCCACTGGGTGATTTTTACAATATAAAATACTCATTTTCTCAATACATTTTCATGTTTATAAATAAATAATAAATATATTTTCGAATTTTATTTAAAACATTTACAATAAAAATAAAAATAGAAATGTTCAAATAATAATTACTGTAATATGTCAACGATTCTTCTTTAGTTTATTAATTTAACTAAATAGCAATTTATATAAATGGATTTATAATAATATAGGCATATAATTTTTCTAAAAATATTGATGCCCACTTGACATTTAGAATAGGGAATACGCTAATAGATACAATAGGGTATCAAAAAATTATTGCCTTGTCCCTTTACATAATTTTTTAATATAAAATGATGAAAAATAACAAACCGCGTTCATTAAATATTCGTTATTAGTTTTACAGAAATTTGCCAAAATAATAACCTGTATAAAATATAAGATTACGAAGTTAAAAATACAAGTTATCTTTCAAGAAACTAAATACTTAAAACTTCATAAAAACAAAATTTAAGTTAATTAATTAATTTTGTTACTACATATTAGTTAAATAAATATTGTGTTAGGGTCCGTGAGTATAATGAAATTTTACATAATATTATGAATTTGATGTGTACTTATCGAATACGTATATTTTAATTTAAAATTTTATAGGATGTTTGAACTATAATAATAATAGATAGTAGTGATGGACAACATATTGTAACAAATCTACGATATAAATATTGATATATGATTGTCCACTAAAATGGTCATATCGAAATGACCATTATTTTAATATTTAATACTTTTATACTCGTTTCGATTTTATTTGTAGTTGCAAAGTACTTACAAATATGCTTGCCGCGCTTGTACAACAACGTGAATATTGTGTACACACAGTCTGGGGAAAAAAACTGTGAGCATTATTATTTTATATTTATAAAATAATAATGTCGTTGAATTATAGTAGAATACTGCTTGAAGAGTTGTTTGGTTTTTTATGGAAAAACTGAAAAACAACGATGCTATTACCAAGAACGTAATATTGTCATAGTTAAATTGATAAGGCCAATATTTTTTTAGTTTTCAAATATTGGTAATTCATTCGACATTTTCGATATTGATAAGTATCTGAAATATTATATCATTCCATATCACTATAACAACTAGTAAATATGAAGGATAAACGACTAAACCGAGTCGTTGAGTCGGTAAAATATAGAAATTGAATTATAATAATATTTAAATCGTTTAAATTTTCAATTAATTATAGAAAATCGACTACCTACTATAATTAATTTCTGTCGCATTATCTTATGTTATTATACCTATAATGTCATACTGATTAAACAATATAACATTTGATTATAAACTCATTAAAAATACTAAAATATATTATAAAATTATTAAATATTAAACACTTTATTGAAAAAATATTTATCTGTAGAAAAATATGTAGTGCAAAAAAAAAATATTTATTAGCATTATTCTCGATTTTGTAAATGTAATATCAAAGTTTCAGATGTATGAAACTTAACACAAATGTTAATTTAAACAATTATCTATAGTACCTATATCATAACATTATTTATATGCATACATTTTTATCAAGATTTATAGTTATTATAGTTCATAGTTCTATAGACTATATAAAAAGGCATCATTAATAGTTCTATTTTATTTAACCATTCTACGATATTTTCAAGTGTTAGATCAAATTGAGAATTTTGAGAAAAAATTTAATAAATAAAAAATCAAAACAAAAACAATGAAAAATCATATTCACAAAATAGTGCATACGAAGTTGAAATTTGTTATTGAATTATTTAATTAATTAATTAATAAACAACTTTTAAAATACACTGAAATTTTAAACATTTCCCAATTTGTTAGATTTTTCGAAAATTTCTTTCAAATCGTGTATATAGAATTATTTTAAAAACAACAACACTGATGACTTTTAAATTGCCTTAATAATTATTTAGATATTTGTTTTTATTGCTTGACGTAGAAAAATGTCAAAATTCAGAACTTCTCCACTAGAGACATAATTCAATCAGATCTCTGCATGAAGAGGTACTAAAATTATATATTACATTATAATATTATGAGTAAGGCTATATATTTCATGCCTTAAAAAACCTCAAAATATGTATTAATTTATGAAGCTACAAAATTTCAAATTATGCTCTAAAAATATGCATTAAAACAATTTTTAACATTATTACTAACAGATTAAATGAAATATTTAACAATAGTTATTTTTATGAATAAAAATAGTTAAATATGTACTTATGAGTAAAAAGGAGTCTAATATTCAAAATATATTAAATACAATTTTAAATATAAACTTATTGTTTAATGAAACACATTTGTATATTGCTACTATATTTTTGACTTTTACTAAAAAGATGAAAACTCCTAAATAAATCCCTGGCCTTAAAAAATACTATTAAAAATTGTATTAATGAAATGTATTTGAAACAATTTAAGCCTTGTATCATGGATATACATACTTTTTATATACCTACGTATATCACATTAAACATTTCATATTTTGTATTAAAATTATCGATAAATCACGTCACCGATTAAAAGTTAAAATGAATAACTTCAACAATAAAATTCATCATCCGAATAAATCACACAATCGATATTTATTCGTAAGACTTTCATATAAAATAAAGTCAACCGTAAAAATGATATCAGGAAACGAGCACATAAAAATATAGCAATATTTTATATAAAACAAAAACTTAAATACCAGACATAGAATAAAAACAAAGTTAGTGAATTGTGTAACTCCATAAAATATAGTTTATTTAACTTTTATGATACCTATTTAAAACCTAATATATTATAGATAGTATAGATATTAGATACTATACTACATATATTGAACAATATATTATACTATATTTTTTATCACCAAATAAATATGTTTATTAAAATATACGCTATCTCATGAATATAATAATTACACCCTTCAGTAAACATTAAAAAAAAAAATATATATATATATATAAATTGATAAATTGTTTCTTTTTTTTCTAGACATCTAAAATGATTGATTGTGTAGGGTAAATGTTTATATAATTGATATAACTTAAACCCCGATAAAAAAAAAATCGATACCTAACCTCAACCTTGTGAGAAATATTTTTAGTTTATTTTGATAAATTGGTTATTACTTAAGGATACAATTATAATTATTTTATATTTTTCGAAATTTCACTAATTTGATCTATTCCAAAATTACACAAGGAAAGAATTATAAGTCTTTAGAAATATTAAACGTATATTTAATAGCTATATTTAATTGAAATTTATTTTGAGAAAAATATATACCTATAAATAATATGTTATTTAAAACTTTTAAAAAATAATAGCTAACCAACATTAATTACATACTATAGTTTAGGGTGATCATATACGTTTTCAGTTCAAATGGAAATATCATGTTTTCAGCTTTGCATACTTTTGTCCCAACAAACTTCTACAAAGGGACATTTTATATTTAGGTTTTTATGCGAATATGTGATAAACGATGTTTGATTATGTTAAAAAATAATAAATCAGAAAAACCCACAATCTTTTAATGGAAAGTGAGTTTTACTTATCGCAGATATCGATAATGAGAAAGGGAAAAAGTAAAAAGAAGTCATATAAATAGAGCGTGAATTATGTTTTAAAACATTATGGAAAAGTATTTCAAACCGAAACTTCTGAACTATTTGCGATACAATTAAGGGTGGTGTATGGTACTAGAGTATGAGTAAAATAAGTCTCGCTTTTTTTAACATGTTCACCCTATGCTAATTCCCAAATTATTACTTTTCACAGTTTATAAAAATATGAGCCCGTCTATAAACAAAGTGATAATTTAACATATTAAACTTGTATATTTTAAACGTTTTATAACTTTTTAATAAATAAAATAATACGAATATTATGCTTATACTAGTATATAATATGTATATCATGGTAGGTGTATGTACAATCATTGATTATTATCATACACATAATCAATGGTGCAATGTACAAAAATATCACAATTATATATTTTATAGCATGTTATTTTATAATCAACACATGATACATATAATAATATAACCTATATTATAGTATTTATAATATATTATATTTCATTTACACAATTATTCATATTTGTAAACATATTTTAGTAGGTGCCTATAATAAGAATAAGCAATGAGATATTATTTTTACTATATTTACAATAGATGACATTGTTGTCTTGAACGAAGAGACCACCCAACGTCATTTTGACAACATTGTTTGGATGATTAGTTATTTAAATTAAAATTCTAAATTCGAAGAAAAATATCATTTTTCAATATGATCGTATGCCATATTTCGTGTGCATGTATAACGTAACGTGAAGTACAATACGTTAGGTATACATATTATATTTATTGCATACTTCTGATTTACAGTATAGCGATCAGTTAGTCAGTGCAACATATATATGACATGAATTCGTACATTGTATACGAAACTATATCAATACAATATTTTGAGTTGATGAGATTATGCATAAACAATTTGTTATTTATTATAAGCTTAATTCTTTAGCGTAAAGAAAAATTCACTTTTATAATGGCAATTTTTTTATGAAATAACAAAGAATTTTATTGCAATGATTATAGGTATTATATTTGTAACGAAATAATATAGATGGTCATAAATTTAAAACGAAATTTTGAACAGTTATAGTATTACGTAGGTATTTTACTCCGAACCGGGGCTGGAGCCTGAAAAGGTTAAATGTATTATAATACCTAAGTATATAGCTATTATAACATGTACATAAATATGTAATTTGTGTATTAATTGCAAGTAATTAGTATAATATTAAAATGTATGTATAGATTTTGTTGTACAAAAACCTTTGGAATAATTACAGACTACGATTCTATTTATCGAATATAAATATAATAAATCATAATCATTATTCGTTAATCTTCATTTGACGAGGTTAAATTTTGTAGGTTAGTTTGGTATATACATACACGTATATATGTGGGATAAATACATACATTAAAGTCATTATCTTATCTTAATTCGTGTAGTATTTATACGTAAAAATACTGTTTAGTAAAGAATTTTAATCATTATAGTTTTGCCTTAAATATAGTGAAATAATTCGTATTTTATATTACAGTAAAAAAATTGAATAATTTTATAGTTTGTAAAATTAATTTTCTAGGTAAATTGTAATCTCTTGTTCTGAAAAGTATTTTAATTTGAATGTATACATTATATATGTAATAAAATCAGTGTTGAATCCATATGTACATGTACATTTTTGTATCTTGTATCCTGTATCATGATACTTGAAATATTTTTTTTAGTAGGTACTTGCCCAACCTTGGCTATAATCCAAGTTATAATATGTTTTTTTATTTAAATGTTGTCTCCCTAAGATATTAGTTAAGTCCAGATTCAACACTGAATAAAATACTGTTTAAAATATATATATTTTTTATACGAGACATTAAAATTTATTAATTATTTTAGTTAAATATTTATTAATTTAAAATTTATGAAAATTCATGCGAATGGTGAATGACGACCTTTATTTTGCTTATTGTCTTTTTTTGATAACGATTTTGCCCAGAGCCTGCTCGCAAAACCTCAGCCCTGATCATGCAAATAATATGTACCTACTAATACCTAGGTACTAATATTGTATTATGCTACAACTTGTATTTCAACTTAAAATCTAAAAATCATCTAAATTTCATATATACCTACAACCTATAATGAGTTACTTTATTATAGGTATATTATTTTAGTTATATAGGTAAGTATAGATGAAAATGTACATTTAACATTTTTTTTTTTTGGGGGGGGGAGGGCTTTTGTGTTAATCATTTTAGGTTTTGTGTTGAGTGAGGAATCTATTGATTATACTATGATGTTTATTTTTTTTTCTGGAAGTAATTTTTCATGTAGAAGAAATCGAGTAGGAATTTTAGTAAAGAGATCTTTTTGATAAAAACCTTCTGTCAGTGGTTGAAATAGAATGCAAATCGACGTATTACCAACAAATTGAATTTTTGTCAATTTTATCGATGTCACGTTTCGGCATGATTTCACCTTATCATTTCAGGCATTCAAAATTGTATACCTATAGTACCTGCCATGCAATAAAACAAAAATCATTAATTTTCGTAATTTTATAACTTTTCAATAATAATAATAATAATAATAATAATAGTAATTTTTTTTGGCATTTTTTGATTATAAAATCAGGAAGTGTACCTACTATTCTATGTTATATATATTTTTCATAGGTGAAAAAAAATGAAGATTAGTTCTGCGCCACAGGGTCCCAGCTCAAATTCAATCACTGCAGGTTACTATATATACCTATTATTAAAATATTTTAGTTTAGTAGGTGTGGTATAGTGTTTACCATTGGTAACCATTTTACCAGTGTTTACTCCATAATGTTTTTAGAACACGAACAATTTTTAACTTTGATACCTCTTTCATTTTGCAGCTTATTTGCCAAAAATGTAGATAATTTCTTGATTTTTGAAGACAATTTACCCAAATGATCTTTATTTTCTTGTTATAATTATTTTGTTAATGTTTGTATACATTAGAGCAATGCAATTTTAAATACGTCAAAATGGTTTTAAAAATTCAAGATATTCACTATACTAGTATCTTAACTAAAGAACGAAGAGATTCATCTCCTATTATATACTGTACTTTTTTTTTGTTCTTATATCAACAGATTCGTAGCATTAAGGTCCATCAGAGCTCCTTGAAAAAAATGTATTAATAGTTTTAAAAACGGTATAAGAGCTAAAAAAAAAGGTCATTCGTATAATAATTTTCCTAAAATTTATTGAAATTAAATAAATATGGCACGTTGGCACTGCTTATCAACTTTTTTCTAGTGTGAATTAATGATTTATGTCGTAGGTATTTGAAATACTTTTAAAACTCAGTTTTATTCACAAATTTTCGAATAGTTGGCAACATATTGTTGTGGAGTATTAATACATTTTTTTTTAGGGGGTGGGGAGACTGGGGTAGATTAATTCCACTAGTCCCTTATATATTTACACTAATTCTTATAGGTTTTAATAAAGTATTTTATATCATTAAAACTTATTCGGTTTATACATTTCATTATCTATAGGTATACCTATTAAAATATTATAAATATGCTTACATTGTTCAGATAAATTATATTAAAATTTGTTCGTATTATCCAAAGAACTATAGAGTATTATATATTTGCGATTTTAGGTGTCAACGGTTACACTTCAAGAACAACTAGCATTTAAATTGTTCATCTAAATGTTACCTAATTATATTTATAAGTTATAATGTATTATTAGGTACCTAGGTATGATATTTGAATTCACAAAATATCGAAACTTTTAATTTATCAATTATATTCCAAATGGAATAAAAAATTTCATATACGTATATGATATTAATTCACTATTACAATTCACACATCGATCTGTTCGTATAAAATTTATTGAGCGTGAACTTTAAATAAGTAATAAGAATAATAATCGAGCGTAGTTCTTAATTTATATTTAATTCTTAATTTATTTCATATTAATAAAGGACGCAGGGGGACGGAGCTATACTCTTTATATTTTTCATATTTAACAGCGTACCCTTTTATTTATTTATGAAAGAACGCAGGGAACGCAGAGTTTATTTTAATTTTTATTTAACATTTTATAAAAATGGCAATTTTCTTTGGAAAAATAATGACATTACGAAAACCAATGTTTTTTTTACCTTATCGAGTAATAAGTTTTAGATAAAAATCAGGATATAAAATTTTCAATAGTTGATCTTATTAAATCATATAGCTATCATAGGTAATAAATAATCTTCATTATATACATATTATTTACTCATATATATATATATATTTAGGATACTTTAAAAAAGTCAATTTTCGATTTACCAGTAGGTAGGTAGTTTTCTTAAGTGTACAGGAAATCTATCTGAAAAACGACCAAAAGTTGTAATAAATCAGAAAGCAATAATATCAGAGACTATTGAAATGTATACATTATTTTCAGTAGTACCTACTGATAAATTGACGTGTAATTTATACAAGATACGATTTTCAAAAATTTTTTACCACATATCAGTAATTTATAAAAGGTTTGTTGGAAAATTGTATAAAAACTTCATTTTGGCCCATGCTCTTGGTAACTTACTCGATAATTTATTTAAAAGGAATAAAATATGTTCAATTATATGTTGACAGAGGAATGTCTTCATTTATACTAGGTATATGCCTTCTCGAAAATATGTAACCCAATGTGGATGGTAAAAATATGTTGTAATTGTTTTTATAATTAATATTCTACGCGCATGTTATATAATAATCTAAAATCGTTTTAAACATTTCTCCCGGTCGAGAGACTTTGGCTAGGGGTTGC
The DNA here is from genome assembly GCA_025469235.1 of Pemphigus obesinymphae. Taxonomy (NCBI): domain Eukaryota; kingdom Metazoa; phylum Arthropoda; class Insecta; order Hemiptera; family Aphididae; genus Pemphigus; species Pemphigus obesinymphae. The sequence goes on from JAIPRL010003551.1 coordinate 13,481, forward strand.
GGGCGACCCGACTTTTAACTAAGGCCCAAGTCCGTCCGTCCTCATTATATTTTTTTTCCCCAATTCAACACCACTCTGCGGATCATAATAGATAAATACAACACAGATAACAGTGAAATGGTATATTATTTTAGTGTTATACGAATAATATATAATATGACACACAGTGTTCAATTAATGTTATATTGTATCGATCGTCGTGCCCAACGCGCTCAGTAGTTATGTTTGTGGCCCTCGTGTTCTTCGTGGCCGTGGTTAGCGTGGTCTCCGGGCTTGTGTCCCGTGTGATCTTCGTGGTGATGACCGGTGTGATCGCCTTCTTCGTGGCTGTGGGCCGGGTTGTTTTCGTGGCTGTGTACTCCGTGATGGCGATCGTCGTCGTGTTCGTGTTCGTGTTCGTGGTGTTTATTGTGACCGTCTCCGGTTTCGTGATGACAGTTTGCGCTCAAACACTGTTGTACCACGACCACTACCACGAAAAGCAATAGGATCTAAACAGAATCGAGAATTAATTATAAACACTCGGTCAACGATAGCTAAAATCCGTACGTTGTATACTATATACATTTTATAATATCGAGTAGGTATTTGCCTTTTTTCGAAATTCGAAATTCGAAATGAAATAATACAATAATAATATAGTATAGAAGAGGGTGATGTACTGCTAGCTGGTAAAACTGCAGTGTCCTATAATGTAATGTATATATATATATATACGATGGTAATAATAATAGTAACGATACTGCATCGGAACATATTTGTGGTAAACATCGTACATAAAAAAAAAAAAAAAAATAGTTGATCTTAACCCAAGGAAATGGGAATGCCTGTTCAACATGTAGGTATATTATACCTACACGAAATTCGCATTCGGATTTATCATTATTATCAATTACTTACATTATTATCTTCTAAACACAAAACAAATAATATACTATATAGATAAAAATTGTATACATTCATAGGTAGCCATTCTTCGATATTATATATTCATTTTTTCAAACAAAGTTTTTAACATCTCGTAAAATGTGTAAAAATGTACTTATAAAAAATTGGCTAGGTACGTAATTGGGTTTTATTTGTAATTTATTTTTTGTTTTATCTTTCTATGATATTCTTAAGTTGATAGAAATGAGAAATTATTATTAATTATAATATTTTTCAAAACATTTTATAAATACATAAAAAAAAAAAAAGTAACAATACAAAATCATATAGTGACACTTTTGACAGTTAACAATATTTGGTTGTTATATGATTTGATTTCTTTTAAACTGTTTTTAAAATTCCCTTGACATTTTGAGCGCGAGACATCCTCTTAAACTCCATTCTAACCGCCATTGAATATTGGACATATATAGGTAACAAAAAATCTTTACATTCCCTAAATTCCTCTCATATATAACCAATCGAGAAAATATCCTTTCTGGCAACAAAACTGTATTAGATAGATCTCATGTTATTCTATATAATCCCTCTCTTTATTATATCTCGTTAAAACATACTCACATATACTCCGATTATTCATAACAGATTTACTGTACTTTTTAGTTTATACCTACAATTAGTACCTCAAAACAAAAATGAAACTATTAAAAAAATTGCGATTCTTACATCAAATTTATGAAATATAATATATATAGATAGTATCATTTATGAATTTGTTGTAAAATTTTTTGTTTTCATTCAATTTTTTTTTACAATAGGTATCTCGTATGAATATTTTGTGTCTTGTTTAAAATCTTAAGACTTACTATTAAAATAATAGCTCAGGATATGATAAGAATTATGAAATAGTTTTTGTTTAAAAACCTAGTGAATGTTAGATACATAATAATATGTATTATAATTTATAATATATAAAAATAATAATAAATGATTAATTAATTAATATTATCAAAGCATTGAATTTAGTCTAATTCTCGTATATTTCGTTAAATTACTATATTAGGAATAGATACTTAAATTTAGGTACATATTATAATAGAACACAATATATAATATTCTTATAAATTATAATTATTATTTCATAAAAATGGTATGTTTTAGTTACTTACTGAATGTTTCATGGTGATGGATTGATATTAATACTTCTATAAAAAAAACTTTAGAAAATGTACTAAAAAAAAAAAAAAATTAGAAACCTTATTGAAATCAGCTAAATATGAATTGGACTGTGAGTGAAACGTCGAAACAGCTCTATTTAAATGCACTGCATTAAAATACCTACCTAGTGATACGTAGAAAAAACATTATCTGTACAATTAATATATATGTTGTTTTCTAAAAAGATAATATTCTGCTTCCATACCTATTTAATATAAATATGTTGCATGATAAATTAATGCTTAAAATATATACATAATATAATATATTAATTACTATAAACGCATAATATACATGCACGTATTTATTATATAGACCGCATATATATATTATATTATATAGTTGTTATTGATATCTATTATTTTTGTGTTATTATCACAATTATCAATAATATTTATTATGGTATTTGAAAAATTTCATATCTTAATATTTATTATTTTTACGAGCCTAAAAATGTAATTGTATATTACGGACTAAGATCCGTGACAACAACACTATTTACACATTTATTTACCACAGATAAAAATTAATTATTTAACCAAATTTAAATATTTAACTAGAAATACCATTGTTCTCTAATATTTTTTTTTTATATCCTATAATATTACTTATACGGTTTATCAGTAATAAAACGCGTACATATTATTATTATTTATTTTGTACTACATACACATATTATATTTTATACATATTACGTATATATTTTATTGTATTATTTAAAAATAAAAAAATGATTCAAGGGAAATCGTGCAATATTATAAACTTTTGCCCAGGCCCGGGTAGGCCTGGTGACTGGTGAGTTACCGAGTTAAACTCGGTAGGTCCAAGGGAGGATACAAGGGGAGGGTCAATGCGGCCATTTTCCCCAATTCACGAAAAATTAGAGTAAAACGGGGTATTAAAAATAAATAAATAAAATAGGTTGATGATAATTTTTATTTTTTTGCTTATTACTAATAAATTACTGCTCCTCCCCTGATCCCCGTTCAGGACCTCTGTAACCGCTATTGCAGGGTGAGCCGCGCGATATTTGAGTCGATCAAATAATGTATGACCAAATATATAAGAGCACGAAGTGAAATTTGGAAGGTTCTTAATAGCCGGTATTCTATTATTATAGTATATTGATATTTTTTTTAGAGGGTCGAAAAATGTTTTTACACCGGTATAAAATTTTGAAACTTAGTGGGCAGGTGGCTTCCCTATATACGGTGCTGCTTTTGTCCCAAATTAAAAAATTGCGATCAGCAATCGATATAAAATAATAGTTTTAAAATTATATAATTGTACAGTTATATATTTTAACCTTCAATCAGCTAGTCCCGATATTTTTGTTTAGTATAAATAGACGCATGCATTATTTTATCGTAAAAAATTGTTTTGTGAGAAAACATTGTTCTTGGGCTGTAAATGTAATTAAGAAACTAGATTTTGACACAATATTTATTCTGTGATCTACCGTCGTCTTTAAAAAAAAAAATAGAAAATCTTAAAAAAGTTGCTAATTTTGTAAAAGCCATCTTTTGGGAAATTTTTACAGATGGCATAATATCAGTTATCCTTGTGATATCGAAAAAGAGACGAAAGTAGAACACAGATAGTTTTTACTCAAATATATTGTGTCAACATTTGGTTTTTAATAAATGACAACTATAGCCCGAGAACAATGTTTTCTCGCAAAACAATTTTGTTAAAAAATATCGTGATTACACAACAATAAAAAGTGGTACTAACACAGACTTATATTTAAATTACTTTTAAAATCTACTCAAATATTTTCAAATGACAAGATTTTTATTATTCTTAAAAATTCATAAAAATTGTCTATACAGAACCCTTTAAAAATCGCATGTGTAGCGTCTTCTTGGTAGGTAATGATGTAGGTTAATCTGATGATGACTTATAGACGAAACTATTTTTTATCTTTATAAACATTTTATGAATATTCTAGACATATTTTCTTTCTATATATTTTTATATATTTTATATTAATATCGTATTATAGAATATTATTATTTTTACAATATACGTAACAGTACATATTTTATTTTAACAATAATTAGTATCCCCAAACTGCCAACTATATAGTCTTCTAGGAGCATTTTGATCAAACATACGAACAACGTCGTCTTCTTTGAACTCTTTTTTTCTTTTTATTACATTACAATGATCGTGTTTATACATTTTATAATAATATTGTTATCAACAAAACTACAACTATCACTGAATAACTGTAATCAATTTAGCATAAATACGTAGCTATAAAAAAAAACACGGAAGGAGGATATATGGTATTCTTCCCGGAGTTTCCGAAACTAAAGGCATTCTGTCGATACCATAAAATTATATTGTTTTTGGACTTTACGTCCGTATGAATTAAATAAATAAATAAATATATGTTTGACTGTCAGGGCTACATACGCCGCACGAAGGACAGTTTGGGGATTCTCCGTTGTCCACGAGATAACCACGGCCGGTTAGTCGAGTGTGTCCGATTCGAATTCGGTTAATGATGGTTTATTCTTTCCTCGTTTTTTTTTTTTTTTTTTTTAAAGTTTGCCATTGTAGTATGTTTTGTTTGATTTCGCGTAATTTGTTACATACATATTTCCAACTAACAATTTCGCTTTATTATTATCGATGTCTTCGTGATTTTATAAAATCTCATTAATGGCATGGCCTTGAATAGCACCGAAAGGGTTAATACATTAATATTTCAGACTATATATTTTGACATATACTGAATATATACTCATATTTGGAACTATGTTGAACACTCATTCTTTACTTGGAAATGTAACGTTTGCAATTTGTCTAAATTTATCACAAACGAATTATGTTTTGATTATTTGACACAAAAAAAAAAAAAAAATTAAAATATTTATTTTTAAAACAATATAATAAGTTGAGTGTAGTGTTTTCTAATCAAAATAGATTGTTAAAAATTCTTCATACTCTAACCAATAGGTAAAAATATAACTAATTTTACTTTAAATTATAATTCATACCTATAAGGTTTAAGTATTTCATTGCAGTCTATTATTTGAGTTATATGGACATGGTTATATCTATTTTCTAAAAATAACTTTCTATTTAACATTTTTAATGGATATCACATACTGTATATACAATGAGTTATTTTTATTTTTAACGTAATACAAGTATATAAGAGAATGAAAAAATTTAAAAAATGTATTTTAAATAACTTAAACTCTAAAGAGTGATGACCTAGGTATAGCTATAAATATACACTTTATGGTTTCAAAAGTCCATTGGTAGTTAATACTTTATTTGTTGTAATATAATGACTATAGTTTTTTAATATAATATATTAACATTATGTACATATTATACACTTGTGTGTTGTAAATTATAATCAAAGGCACAATTGAAATTTTTGACTTGGATGGGCTAAAAAATTAGCTACTATATTTCCCTATATATACAATATATCAATATATGGTTCTACCTCAGATTAAATTAATTGTTATAATAATGGTTCTACTAGGTTATTTAATGGGTAATCACGATAGTATGATAATATATATTACCTGGTATATTCTTTAAATAATTTATTTAAACGTACAAAAAAAAATGTTTCCAATTAATTCTACAATAATTTTCTAATTTATGAAAGTACCTACCTACCTACCCAATCAATAAATACATATAGGTATAATGTATGTATAGGATTCATTACTCAATTTTAGTCGAAAATCACATGTATTTTATCCCCAAATTTCCCCTATAATTATATAATAGGTTACGTTATCTGAAGCTTGAAATTCTAGAACATAGGTACCTATATATATTATATTATTACGTAGGTAGGTACTTACGAAAAAAATCGATTTATACATATAATATAAAATAATAAATAAATTAAGATTTCTATACGTTTTGCACTTATGAAATAAGTTTATTTATTTTTATTAAATAAGTTTATGAGAAAGTAAAAATATTTTAAATAGGTAACAAATTTATAGATAATTGTAATTAAAAATTTTAATTAAATAAATAATAATAATCGATTAAATATAGATATTGCCAATACCGCATTGGTAATATATACTTAATACGAATATTATATAGTTTTAAGAGGACATCACACCATGTGCGTGAAGTTGGCCCCCCACCTTGTCGGATCGATCCCGGAGCAACACAATTATTTTGCAAATAATTTGCAAATATTTGCAAATTGTTTTTCAGAATTTGTAAATCACTCCTAGCGCCCTAAAACGGCATTTGATTGCCTGGGAGGCCCAACTTCACAGTGTTCACGTACAGATTCCACGTGGTCCAATCGATCCCGGACCAACGTCAATATTTTGCAAATCCATTATATATATTTGCAAATCAGTTTTCAGAATTTGCAAATCACTCCTAGCACCTAAAAATGCTATTTGAATGCCTGAGAATAAAATGTCAGATGTATACGAGTTGTCTGCTAACATTGTCCTATAAACACAGTGCTATTAACGTCATTGCTTTGCTAATAATTTACAATAATATCCATTATAATATCTAATGTGTAAAGTTATAGAGTTTATAACTTCAAACATGCCCAATCTATAGCCCGCAGAAGTATTCCCCCCGGCCCACAAACATTTTTTTATATTTTTGACTTTAATATTATACTTTTTATTTATTTATTAACGAAAAATTTCACAATGATTGTCAATATAAAACAAAAATATATACGATGATGTATGCCTAATTAATGTGAAAAAAATATAAGTAATATATTTTGACTGAACAAAATAAAAACAAATCACAAAAATAATAAATTTTTTATACAAATACCTAAGTACTCATATTTCAACAATTATATTGTAATCTTCAGTGCCATTCTAATACCGTATCATACCAGTCTTGTAAAAGATATTTTTGAAATTATATTTAGATAGAGATACAAATACAAATACTTAATCGTATGTCTTTACATTTTTTGTACATTTTATTAAAAAAAATTTTTGTCGATATTTATCGACTTTATACTTTATGTCAGCATATATGTATATATATATATATATATTTATTTATGTGTACCTATATTATATATATAAAAATCTCCGTCTGTCAGTTCTACAGACATAAAAAAATATTAAATTAAATATAAAGTAAATGTAAATCACACTAAATAAGCATATTTGAACATTTATTTTAATTGAATTTGAATTTAAAATGTATTAAAATTCAAAAGTATTTAAATAAAAATATTTATAATTTATAATTCTAATACAAATACCTATGACATAGTATTTAAACATATTTCCTAAAATACTTTTACTTAAATACTTTATAAAACTGTGTCATAGGTACATTAAAAATGTATTATTTTTATGATTTGGGTTTATTGTATTTAGTACAAACAATTACAAGTGGAAAGTTTAATTTAAGAATAAATTTTGATTCTGATAACAATTCGAGATAATATTGTATATATTTGAGAGCTTAATTTGAGGTGTTTATCGTAAACTATCGGTACAATACAAATACTGTTTAGTGTGACAAAAAACAAGATCCTTAGTGGATATACGGTTCGCAGAATATATAAAAATGTGACCCGGGATTTGAAATAGATTGGATATACCTGTTATAGACAGTTTATATTTTATAATTAGTAATTAGTAATATCAAAGTAATATTTTATACATATTATGTAATTGTAAATATAAAATTAAAACATTGTAAATACCAATTTATATTGAATTTACTATTACTTCTACTTATTTTCATATATTAGAATTGGCTTACCTGTATATTTATTATATTACCTATATACGTATTTCTATAAAAGTAATAAACTATAAAACTACATGTATTTGCTGAGTATATTTATTTTAATTTTAAAGTAACATTATTTTTATGTGTTTAACATTATAATAAATTTTCAGCGGTACTTTTAAGTAACTTTTTTCATTTTTTTACATAAAAAATAACACGAGGTTTTATTTTTGTGTTAGTTGATGCTCTTAGTATTATTTTTTTTCCAAATCATTGTGAATTTCCTAGCAATTCAGACGCCTAATATATGCCATGTAATATCCATGTCAACCATGTTATCCATATGCAACTGCTCCACATAATATAAAACTGAAACAATAATTATTTAATTAAATTTAGTATAAGTGATAATAATTATAACTAATATTGTATTACCTGTATTAACTTGTAAAATAGTCGGAAAATCTGACAACGAGAACTCTTTATTTTCTGAAATTAGATCTGTCTCAATATATATATGGCTGTTAAGAATTTTTGTATTAGTAAGCCTTCCTATATACAATTGCCTTCAAGGCAATCGACGACTTTTGGAAGAGTATAATTTCTTAGACATCCTTCAAAATTGTTTTAATTAAAATCTTTTAGATTTATAATTATTGTAGGACTTGGCAATGTTTTTGTTTGTTCATAGTTTATAGAGCATTTCCGGATTTCAAAAGCAGATGGCGCACTTTTAAAAAAACTCGTTATCATGAAATTTACGTTGCATCTGGCATCTATTTTATTATTATTATTATTAGTTCTACATGTACATCTGTAACACCTGTATCTGTTTTGAAAATACTTTGAAGAAGAGTTAACCGATCTTTATATATACTTTTAGAAACATATTTGGTAGCAAGATTTTTACAAAATTTCAGAAAATCATTAAAAGTATTATTTATAAATTTACCGTACATGGGATTATCATTATATGCCATTGCTATCAATACTGTAATGGGGTCAAAAGGACACGTGTTGTATACCAAAAAAATTTTTTATTTATAACTAGTGGTGTTGTTATATTCCCGTTTGTTAAAATAGTTTTTGCGTTGGAACGTGTTACACGATTTGATAGAATTCTTTCTATTTCTGGCATTTGTTGCATGTATTTTGTATACCTTGTTTTTTTCGTCTGGAACAGAGTATACTACTTTATCCTGTGATTTTCCACGCCAGTTTTCTGCAACCTGAAGTGAATTTACGGACTTAGTAGATGACACACATGATTCGTCACTTAAATTCATCTCCGTGTTAATTATATTTAAATCTGTTTCTTGACTACGGAGTTGCTTACTTCGAAAGAGCTTTAAATTGTTTTTGATACGTTTTAGATAAGTTATAGCAAATTTATCGATAGCCATTGGTCGTACATCAAACCGTAAAATTTGATTTTTTAATTCATTAAAATCAGACTCAACAGAAGCAAATGATGCAATATTATATGATGAGTTGGATACTGGTTTCATAACACTACTCCAGAGTGGAAAATCTTTACACAAAGGTAAAATATATTTTACTAACTCGGGTAAAAAATAAGTAGATATTCTTTTACCTAAAAAATAAATAAGTAAAGTATAATATCGATAATAGCTTAATATTATTCTATAAATTCAATGTACTAATTAAATGTATGACAAGTGTTAAATAGAATTAATTTTTTTAGAAATCGAGTTGTATCAAAATCGTCATTGAATATTTAGTGAAGATATTTATAGGTGGTATTAATGACCAGTGTTTGTTACTTGTATCTTTAAAAATAGTTATGTATACTAAATTCAATGCTATGCTCTTAAAAATATTCATATAAACGCTTAAATATGCACAAAACATTCTAAAATATTTAAAAATAATAATTATTGAATGTAAATAAAAAACAAATTAATAATTATTAATTATTAATTTAGTAAAAACCGAGAACGTCTGATAGATATTATTGCATAATTTTCTGTGTTCAATAATTCTATTTTAACTATAATACCAGAATACTTTGAAACTAAAAATATATTAATATATCTTTATCGACGGGATTACTAAATACTGACAGATAATAATCCCTCGACGTATAATTTCATTATTCATACTTTATGACAAATAAATATATAAATTAAAATATTTATAACTAAAATCATTAATTACCTGTAATTTTAGAATTTTGGTAGCTAATTTCTTTTATGTTATTTAAAAATTGATCAATATTACTTGTATCTAAATGGTTTTCATTGCCATGTGGATCCATGTCTAATAATATATCAGTTCCAGTTGATTCGTTATTATTAATGAACTGGTTGGTCACTTTATCAAAATAATCATTCCTTGTTTTTGTTTTTATTTGATGTACTGATGTAGTATATATTCTCCACATTTTTCCGATGGGGATATCTCAGTTGTATTACAGTCAATCAACCATCCATCCGTATTACACATCATTACAGTTAATAATGCTTCAAGTAAAGTTTTAAATTCTACTTCAGTGGTTAGAAGAAGTCGTAGACCACGAATATAAAATTCTTTTAAATATATTTTTTTTTTTCTGAAAAGCATATATTTGAATGGACAAAAAATCGTCATTACATGTGCTACATCTATTCTAATATAACATTTTGGCAACTTAATATCATTATTTCCACTAGGTATTAAAAAATAAGCGTCATTATAAGTAGGTACTCAATTTCATTCCGTCGCAGAATGCTCTTGTTAAATTTCCAAGTACCTATTGCTTTTGAATAATCGAAGACTGTTTCATTAGGTTCATGTACTACATATTTATTCCATTGTGCAAGCATATTCCAAATGGTTAGAGTGTCTTATTTTCTAACAACATCTGGGTAACTGGTAGTTGTCCAAAACTTGAAGATATAACTGCTTCGCATAAAAATATGTAAGTTGAAGATAAATTTAATGATGGTTGTTGTATTTTTTTACTAATCCACCAGTAGCATCTGTGGCTAATTTACAATATTCTTTTCTAGCGTCTTTGTATATGATTATCTGGTGGTCACTCCAATAATGGACCAAAATTGGATCAATTCCAATACTATGTATGGAACCAGAATATGACGAATTATGTTTAAATTCCATCAAAGACTTAATAGGATCTTTTATAGTGATACCCAAAGAACGATTTTTAAACTCCTGTTTAGCTTTACGTATTATGTCTTTATGGTACAAATTTGGGGGTGATATACGTCCAAACTCTATATATATCCTCTACATTATACCGTCTCCAATTACATGCTAAATCATTAGCTAACTCTTCTCCAATAATTTTACGTTTTTTACCTTTCAGTGGTATTTTACTGTTATATTTTGTACACTGACCAATCGTATTTTTAGTCAAAATTGACACTTTTAATGCTTCACCCTCTTCAGGCTGAAAGCAATACCCCAAAATTCTCTTCTTTACATTTCCCTTCGAATGTAATGTACTTAGTGTAATCACTTGATTCTGAATATACTTTAGCCCTTTTATTAATAAAATTGCACAGTAATTTATACTTGGATAAAAATTCATCATTTATTACATCGGTCCAAAAATGTGGTTTCGGTATATTATAATTTCTCATCTTATATTTTTTTCTATAATTACCGGTCATTGGACATCTATACTTATCATATAGAAGTTCAAATTCAAATATTTCTCTGTCAGAATTTCTATCTGATTCAGTTGCCGAACTCTCTTTATCATCATAATCATCATTATCATTGTTATCATCATTATAATATGCTCACATGAATAACCAAGTAACTTTTTTAATTGGGTTTTCCATTTATTTCTATCATAATATAAGGAAATGTAAATACTGTTTGATGATATTCGATTTTCAAATTTGTCTAATACGACCATAATCAGACCATATACGATTGGTAACTGGAACCAAATGACCGTCATTAAAAAGTTCATTTTTCCTTTCTTTTAAAGTCTTAAATAGTATAATCTACAGTGGGTTTTCTTCCTTTGGATTTAATCTAAAATATACGAATAGTTTGAATAAACCGTGTTCTTGAATTAATCAAATGTTAAGTTAATTTTAAATAAGTAAAAAAATGTTAAATATTATATAATATAATTGGAAATAGAGTTTGATGACTTAAAAAATTAATAATAATGCTCTAAAATGAATATAATAACTATATACAATTTAGATTTTGAGCGGTGCAAAATATTTTCTCGTTTTACTATATGATATTAATTGGTATAATATTTTTCTTTGAGCAATTTATAGACCAGAAGATTTGACGTCATGATCTAATTTTTTTATGTATACACTTTTTTTGACATACAATTTTGTTAGCATGGTACTTTGAAGAGGTAATTTGTTGATTTTTTAAAAACGCATCAGAAAAAAAAACCATCGAAAAATAATTAAAAATATGGGTTAAAATAATGGTTATTTCCTCATAAATACGAAAATGTTGGTTTTAAACACTTTAAAATGATCACAGAGTACCTATGTGTTTTTTTTTTATATTTTTAAATACATTTATAACATTATTATGTTTTAAAATTTAAACGTATATTTCAGGCTTCACTTAATGTATTTACAATTTAAAATTATTTTATAAATGAGATTGGAGTTTTGTAGTAATCAAAATTCAAAGAACTGTATTATTATTACTAAGCTGTGGTTCTTAGTTAGGTACTTTTCTCTTTTATTACCAAACTAAGGAATAATCAGTTTTAAAATTTAAAGAAAATGTATCAATTAAAACTTAAAAGTATACCAAATCAAAGTATTAATATTATATTTTACATCATGACTTATCCTATAGTTTGTTTTTATGTAATATTTCTGTGAAAAACTGTTAACTTTTTTGTCAGGTATATACCTACTTATACCTAAATATTAAACTTAAAATATTTTTAATTTTCAAATAAATATTTTAAAATAATCCAAAAATAAAACCACCGTTTACTGTACAGTATTTTTTTATATCATGATTACAAAATTAGGGAAAATGTATGAATACAAAAAAAAAAAACATGATTTAAAAATTAAATTATTTTGTCACTCGTTTTTGGATGCTTAATGATAACATTTTTTCCATGTAATGCAAAATATTCTAAAAATATCAAAATTAAATGCATTTAAGGCTAAACCTTTTGAAAAGTCAAAAATTCAAATTAAATATTTTTAATAAGTATCTATTACTTATTTTTACCAAAATAGTGCTCGAACCCTGCAACCTACCTCCCACCTCATTACTAACAGTCCTTTGTCTGTAAACTAAGTGATTTTGCCCCTAAAGATAGTAAAATATATAAATTATTCATGTAAATATCATTATATTAATGATTGGTTTTCAATATATTTAGACCCCCTCCCCCTCCAGAAAAAAAACCAGAAAATACGTCACCGTATAATATATTATATAATATATAACATTGATAATATAAACATAAAAAAAAAATAGAATTATACTGGCAATGAAGGGGGGGGGGCTTCAGCCCCTTAGAACCCCTCTGTGTACGCCCCCGATTCAACAGAATGACTGAGGGGATGCAAAATGTCGAGGAAAAAGTTAGATGATGGCATCCCTCAACTATTATATATATATATCATTCAGTGGCGCAACTAGAGTTCAAATCTTGGGGGTGCTACTATTATGAATCGTTTATAATGTCGTTGGGGGCTCCGCCCCCCACACCGCCAAACCAATATTACATATTGCCAATATTTAGATTATACGATCATTATATTTACAATACCATTTTTGGAAAAAAATGTAACTTATTGTATTATTATTATAATATTTTCTTTTGTTTTTTTAAAATTTAAAGAGTCAAACATAATTTCCTATCTCGGTATTAGCAAATGTGTTCAAGATTTCGTCTGGAACAATGTCATTAGCTAATAAGTCTCTCTCAATATTTATTATACTTAAATTAGTAAAGCGCTGCTGTAACACGCTGAAAAAAAAATAACTGATAGTAAAATCTTAAAAAATAAAATTACATTGGTAAAATTATAGCTGATAATTGAAATTAGAATGACATGGAACTTGAGGGTGCTTAAAATAAAATTGAGGGTGCTTCAGCGCCCCCTAGCACCCCCGTAGTCGCGCCACTGATATCATTATTATAAGTACCTACCCCCAACGTTATTTCGTTAAAACTTAGAATTTTGTGTAATACTTTTTTTCATTGCGGTTTTACAATATATATATAAATATATATACGCACGGTATGACGGTTACGCAATAATAATCGATTTGTATACCAGCATAATATAGGTATCTACCTAATATTTCACGAAGTACCCCGTTTAAACGAAACTGGCACACGAACGCTGGCACACACGCTGCATATTGTGTCCACTGCAGACATTGCCGCAGGACAAGCGCGCACCGCAAACGATTTTCCACTTAAATTAATAATTAATATATAATATAGGTATATTGTTGAAGTTTGAAATCAATATATTTACATTTATCTTTGCCACAGTGTTCTAATAATATACTCTATACGCGCATTTCTCACACTAAAAATCTGCAGAAGACGTTAAGCTCGGCTCCGAAGTTTCGTCACAAACCTACCTATCTATATATATATGCTGCAGGTACGTAAGTTAGATATATAGAGACTTTTTTGAAAATCATACACGTATTGTTTATATCAGTGATTCTCAACTATTTGATTATAAACACCCCTCCAACCAATGTATGTATCACTGCAAGAACGTATAAGTATACCTATTAGACGACTCCAGCTTTTGATGTATGTATGTACATAGTACATACCTACATACATATAGGCAAGGCTGGGCAAGTTAACGATATTTTTTGAAAATAATATAAGTTAAGTTAAGTTAAAAGTTAACTTTGACAAAAAAAAAAAAAAGTAACTTAACTCAGTTAAAAGTTTAAAATTTCCTAATTAGGGAAAAAATCGATATATATATTATCGTAAAAAGGTAAAAAAGGATAGTTATTATTTACGCTCAAAAAAACCACTGGGGTTTTCTTCTGTCTGAAAAAGTGTATACGAGTACACATAAAGATAAAAATACAACATGTCATTTTAAAATCCATACACAAATCAAAAATTAGAAAATAATTTTAAAAAAACTGTCAGTATACCTACATTATTGTTTGATTCACAATAATGTAGTATAAAATAAGCAATACCCATCACTTCAATATATTTTCTATACTGAGTAGACAGACAAATACCAGCCTCCATGTAGTTAAAAAGACTGGGCTCAGCCCAATATGGAAAAACTGTAAATGAAACCATTATTTTTTGTATTACATTTTTAGATAAAAATAAAACAAATTTCAAACCTTTAATAAATATCTTTAAAAGTCATAGATTTTTGTGTAACCTTTAAACCACTTTTCATACAAAATTTTAAAAGACTTGTTACTAAAAAAAAATGTAGGATATAAAAATAACTATAAATTTAAAATAGTTATATTATATTATATGGAAATGAGTACCTATAGTCTTTGCAAAACTTACCACCTATGAAATAGGTATTATTTTTGCAACTGTGTATTGTATTGCAATTCCGTATTGTTAAAAATGATAAATGATAAAATAGGCACGGCCTGAATTATTGTTGAAAGTTACCATATATTATTTATGTACCATATAGATGAGATAAGCCTGTATCTATATGTGACTATATGTGTGTATATTTAATATCAATTAAATTATAAAGACAAAATGTACCTAATTGATTTTTTATCGGACATTTTTATTATATTTTAACAACAAAGTCATTTCAAAATTTTTGTCAGAAATGGAACCTCTCCGTCTGTGAATATAAATGAATATTCGGCAACAATTTATACTCGGTGTATTCACTACTATTTTTAAACCATTATTATTATTTATAGGTAATATTTATTACTTTGGAAAACATTGATAATACAAACTTAACAGTGGTATACACGCGGGTAGGAAACATAACTATATACCCCCTCTAAGTACCTACCTGTATTTTAGTGTACACTAGGTAGAGAGGTATTCTATATTAAAATTATTTTACATTGTAATTTCGTGAACGGCCAACGTCGCGGCGTGTGCGCGAGTGGTGCATCGATTCTTATCGATTACGTACATGCTAATATTGTTGGTACCTACTAAAATTGTGTATAGGTACTAAAAAGTAAAGTTATCATTCAAAAATTTGCATTGTTCTTCGGGCAAAATTTAACTTAATTTAGATACTTTTGTTTAAGTTAACTTGAAGTTAACACGTTAAGTTTAATAAAAAAAAAGTAACTTATCAAGTTAAAAGTTAATTTAAAAAAAAAGTAACGCGTTAATAGTAATACTTAATTAAAATTAACTTAACTTTTTAACTTGATTTTAACTTGTTAATGCCCAGCCTTGCATATAGACACAGAATAAGTTAAAATGCCATATCATTAAAACCCTAGAATCTTTAACTTATTTTGTGGTATACAGTTGGTAAAACGTATTATGATATGATTGACATTATATGAATTATCTAGGATTTTCAATGTAATGTTGACGTATTTTCAGAACTTAATGCGTACTATGTAAAACTTGTAAATTAAAAAGTATGTATTATATTATTTATATACGTTACCTACTTTAGACAGTTTATACAAAATTTGTCAAATACGCTTAGGTATTAAAACTATAAGTAATATTAATTTAGTTTTAGAAACGTCTCTTATCAGCGAATTTTACAAAAGTCAACTAAATTAAATATCTGTTTTTCGATCTCTAAAAGTTCTGCCTGCCTATATATTAAATATGGGTATAGGTACCTATATGGGTAGCGCATAGTTCAGTTTTAGGGGACTTTTCTACTTGTGAAAGTTTTATTTTTATATAAACGCAATCTGCTCTTATATACAATTTGAATACTTGTCAGTAGGGCCTGGATGTTGATGATTTTTGCATTTTTTTCGGAACGTCTTAGGTGATGTTTCCCTAACAAAAAATGTGATTCAATAACATACCAATCTAAATAACTAATTTTTATTTTGAATATTTTGGGATTTATTATTTTTTAGCGCTTTTTTTGACATTTCACGTTATTTTTTATAATTTTAAGTAATTTTTAAATTATTTTTCAACAAATAATAATCACCAGTTTAATATTATTATTTTTATTGTTTTGTGTAATATATTTTTTCATTATTTTACATACTAGGTGGGTAGGTAGGTAGGTAATATTTTTTTTTTTCACTGAAAATTTAACATTTGTGCATTATACTACAATGTTCATTACACCGTAAAAAGTTCGAGAATAACTGTAAATAAAAAAATATAAAATACGTCCTATAAATGTAATACATATATACCTATAATAGTTAGTACAGTGTATAATTTAAGTAATTTAAACAATTTTAAACGTAATTTTTCATGTTTTTAGATTACAAATTAAATTTTTAAGGTAATTTTTTGTGTGTTTAGGTCATAAATGCATTTTATTTAGGTCATTTTTATAGGTTTTTTTTAGAGCATCAACATCCGAGTCCTACTAATCAGTAAAAAAATTTCAGATTTATAATATAAATAATTAAAACCTATAAAATCAAATCGTATAAACTGAATATAGTATTTAGATAATTATTATTTAAAAACAATCAAACAATAGCTGTATTACAACTTGTACAATACCTAACTGTTACAATATAGCTATTATATAGGTGTATTTATTTGATCAAAACAATAATAATGTAGATATTATTGGTTTTATATGTAGTTTGCCTATATACTCACGAAGCCATATTAACGGATATTCTTTTATCCAATTATATAATATACCTACGCATGTTTAGTGCGATGAATATAATTCGAAATATTATATTACATATTATGTTGTACTTTTATAATATAATATATATATATATTATATCGTGCAGCCGTTTGACGATGAAAACAACAGCGCGATACTTATCGAAGAAAAAATTTTTATTAAAATCTATATTGACCAAAAGAGTCAAGTCGACCGTTAACCGGTATAAAAGATGCCGACTTTGGTTGACTCAGGGTTTAAAACGGATTGCGAGTTGGAGCAAGGAGAAGACGTCTGCGACCGGACAGCCGAGGATCAAGGACATATTTTGCGGGTTAGACGAAAACAGAGACTCGTTAGTGCAACGATTGAACGTCGGCCAGGATCTATATCCTAATTGCGACTCGTCGATTTGGCTCAGAAACTGTTCGCACGAGATCATCAGTCCTATTCAAGGTACAGTCGAGGGTAAGTATAGGTATCTATAAATGTGGCTAATATATATATATATAAAATTTTGTATAATGTTCAATTTTCATCGGGCGAGCTGCTGCAGATGTTTTATAACTCTATAAACATTTTAATACCGATTACGTATATAATAACACGGATATAAATATCGTAGGCAAGATACCCGAATGGTTATCAGGATCGCTGTTAAGAAATGGTCCGGGGAGTACACGAGTGGGAAATTATGAGTTCAAACACATATTCGACAGTTCTGCTCTACTCCACAGGTAAACCTGATCGAGGCAGATTTTTGCAATATTGAATTTGTAAATAATAATCCTATATTATGTGATGTAGGTTCGCGTTCAAAAACGGGACAGTATCTTATCAATGTAGATTTTTGGAATCGAACACGTATAAACAAAATAAAGCTGCCCAGAGGATTGTCATTACCGAATTCGGAACTAAAGCGTGTCCTGATCCTTGCAAAACGATTTTCGACAGGTATATATATATATATATAATTTATACATGAGGTTTTTTTCTTTGTAGATGTATAGGTATCATTAAATTGCATAAAAAAAAAAGAACTCAATGGACATTAATAAACTATTAATCAGTAATATATGTATATAGGTATACATTTTAAAATGCCGTTTCAATATTTTATTGATTTCGTGATTCCACCAAATACAATATTTAAGTCTAAACTATATATATATATATATATGAAGGGTCCAGTGCAAGAACCCGGTATCTCCATTTTTTGAAATTATTCAGGAGGCCCAAAAAACTAAATAATTAAATTTCTAATGAATTTTAATAAATTTTCTAAAAAAATTTAAATTTCCCATATGAAATACTATCTAAACATATATATAGATTTACATTTTACATAATTTTAAGTACATTTTTTAATAAAAATAAAGAAAAAAAACTGGAGATACCTGGTTATTGCACCGAAACGAACAAATTTTGTTTTTCTATATTTTATTTTTTATAAAATTTTATGGTGATAATGTAATCATAAATAACACAAACCGGCTAAGCATTATGGCTATGAATTATAGTTATGTTTTAAAACATAGTATAGATTGATACAATAAATATTACTCCTCCTT
>JAIPRL010003551.1:32745-45975 GCA_025469235.1 Pemphigus obesinymphae
TCACCCAACCTAAAACAAGTTTTCTTAGAGGTTGGGTCAGAAAGCATACCTACTTGTAATTATTATTAAGCATGTTATTTTAAATTTCTGAAATAAAGATCATATTATTATTATTATTATTATTATAGAACACATTTTTAAATGCTAAAATTGAACAATTATTAATATTAAATCTTTATAGATTTTATCAGCGGAGTCACTGAACGATTGTCGATTGTCAATTGCGGTTAATTTAATTGCAATTATTAAACATATTATACCTGCATGTTATACGTTATGTTGTATTATATGAAATTAAATGATTACATAAATTAAATTAAAATAAATACCTGTAACTTACATTAATTAAATATGATTTCAGGTTTTCTAATATATTTAAACGTGGAGGTGATCATTCAGACAATGCTATGATATCTATCTACCCGATTGGTGATGAATATTATACATTAACAGAGTATCCAATAATGATCAGAATCGATCCCATAACTCTTGAGACACTGAAGACTGTAAATATATATTACATTTTGATTAATTTTATTCAGATTATGCAGATAGCTATTTGAAATTTTGAATTAATAACAATTATATACCTAATAATAATAATAATAATTAAAATTAATTAAAGCTACTTATATGCAGATTAACGAATGAATTGTATAATAATCATATATTTTAATCGTGAATATATGATATATATATAATATCTTAGATATGATTTAAATTTAAACGTACCTACTTATATAAACACTCTCAAAAATTCGTTTAAATGACCATGAAACTTTATCTTTTGCATAAAAATGTATACCTAAATAAATATATAGGTATAAGGTATAACAAAGTATATAGATACCAATATATAATATGCGTATTACAAAATATGCATTCGCGTCGTTATAACAGTATAAGATAAAAAGTTTTCAAAAAAATATCGAGATAAGATTGTTATATACTTTTCATATTAAAGCGCGTTTAGAACGTATCTATATTATTATTATTTGTATTTTTATTTAATAATCATCATAACTTACAAAGAAATAAAATTTTAGATATTATACATAGCTAATGGCTTGTGTTAGAGATAGAGAGTAATACAATCTTAACTAAATTTAAGTATATATAATAAACAAAATGCATAATAAACTCAAGGGATAGAAAAAAAAAAGATAAAATAAAACAATTAATAAAATAATATACAAATAATAAATAATATAAACAAAGAACAAATGTATGACTTAAACTAATTGAGAAAACAACCAGTTATAAACTATTTTTTAACATTATTATTAGAGAAAAGAATATTTTTTTATATTGACATGGCATAGAGTTAAAAAACACAGGTCCTAGATAGTTCATATATGATTGACCAAAATATTTGCAAGAATATTCAATTGGTACATTATACCGTTTTTTTCCTTTTGTCCTCAATATATCGACCTTTATAGCATTTACTGAACTTTTTAAAAGTGAGTACAATGGCAATTTTTTTTTTATATAGAAATTTAACTGGTAGAACACCCAACTCCCTACAATTATGCGAGATAGAACCTTGAAATGAATACTTATTTAAACAAATTCTTACTATTTTTTTTATTTGCAGTTGATTTAAAATACAATCTGCCAATCCACCCCAAATTAACAACCCATATTGAAAAATTGATTGGTATAACACAAAATATACTGCCCGCATAGTTTGTTTAGGAACCAAATCTATTATTTTGTGGAATTTATATGTTAATTGGCGTAACTTTCCTACCAGATTATGACGTATGTGTAGATTCCAACGTAAATTTTCATCAAATATGATACCTAGATAACGCGTACTTGTAACTTCTTTGATAGTTAAACAACTATTTTGGTCAATACAACTGTTACCATCAAAACAACCATGTATTATTATGTGATATAATATTAATATAATATTATACAGTTGAATACCTATATTTTATAAAATATAAAAGTTGAATATTTATATAGAGTGTACATAATTAAGTAATTTAGGTATAATGGATTTGCATTTCAAATTAGATAGACGTAGCACGTTTGACGGGCATTGTACATCATACAGCCCACCCTCACGTGGCAGCCGACGGTACAGTTTTCAATTTAGCCACAGTGCCAAAAATCGACGGTCCTCATTATTGCGTGGTTAAATATCCTCGGGTCGATCCAGGTAGGTCACCAAAAATAGTATTTCTGGGCACTATATTTAGTATTTTATTCAAATAGTCATCTAGGAGTAAGAAATATAAGAAATATAGAAAAATATTGTATTATTACAAAATAAAAAGGCTCTTGGTAAATGGCAGAAGATAAATATGAAAAAGTCTTTATATTTTGTATTTATATGGCATAATTTAACATTAAATAGGTTCGCAAAGTCGACTTATGATTAAAATTCTAAACATTAACGCTTATTATTTCAGTAAAGTAAAATTACCAAAAATAATGGAAAATTTTTATAAATGGACCAACACTTCCATCACCTGTTTATGGACAGCTTTTTATATAGGTCATTGATATTTCAAAAAACACAGACAAGGTTGGGCTTGATCGTTCACCAATGTGGGGGGAAGGGGATTTAAGAAGAAAAAAAATTGTTATACGTGGATGTACGACGTAGGTGTATACGTTAATGTAAGTACAAACAAAAAAATTTACGAAAATTATTTCTAAAATAAGGTACAATTTTGTTTATTTTTTATTTATATGACACTTTAATGGTTGGTACATGTTTTATATTGTGTTCAAATGATTATCTATCTCTAATTTTCAGTTTTATAGTCTTAGTAATTTTTTCATGCTGTTATAAAAACGACAATATAATATATACTACCCTGCAATAACATAAAAGTGGATGTGCGTTCAGATATTTGATTTCATTTAAAAAAATGTCTTCTGTGTATGACTAAGTAGCAATAAATTGCATTAAAATAGGTATCAATTTTGTTGTTTTGATAATGGTAAAGATTAATGTGTAAAGTGTAAACGATTGAGTTTGAATGGGAATATCAACTAATAACCCTATATAGGTACTGATATAGACACGGTTGAAAAATATTGATAAATATATCACCTGGAAAACATTTGAAAATGAAAAACGTATGAAATAACTGGCAAACTTAGCATACAAATTAGTAGTTTTTAAATTGTAGAAACGAGATTTTAGGCAGGAATATTAATTTGAAAGAAATTGAGGGGAAATTTCGAACAGTATAACTACTTTTGGTCGAAATGCGTATCCTAATACAAAGAAGACGATTTCAAACTAATGTTATGGTTAATGTACATATTGTTATTGGTGATTATATGAAAATATAACCAACAATCCGTATGTATGTATACATTATTTGATTTTTTTTATTAGTATTTGTACCTTACATTTGGAACAACCTCGTACTTTCTCAAAGTTCAATCGGGAAAAATCTTCTCTTCCTCCTAAACTTTCACCTGAACTCTATAAAAATCATTTTTAAATGCCTGTATATTATACGGAATTTACAAGATACCTACACTAGCAGTATATTATATACAATATACATATACTTATATTGGGTGTTATTTTTGTATATTCATATCTATGACAAGAAACTGGATATCGGTATTCGACGGACGAGATGTTTGGACGAGTACAAGTCGTAGCTTCTATCAAGTGTCGATGGCCTTTGCACCCCGGATATATGCATTCTTTTGGCATGACGGAACATTATTTCGTCATAGTCGAACAGCCATTGAGCATTTCTTTGTCTACCGCCATGATGAACCGATTCAACGACGATCCGCTATTCAATGCTTTAAAATGGTTCCCGGACTGTCCTGTAAGTACTCCGGTATCCTACAGGAATACGAACAATGTTCATATTTACATTATTGTATAATCATTAAAATCCTATACGTACGAGGCATGTCCAGAAAGTATGAGTACCTCTCGCGGGCAAAGGGATGTTTCCCCGAAGATGGTCATACTGCCGTATCGGGTGGGCTTTTCCTGCTTTGAATGAGATCAGAACCAGATCAGTACGACAAAAATTGCGGACGCAGTAGCATTTTCCGTGAACGATGTCCATAAAAAGTCCAGCCAAGTGCGAAGTTTTTGAAGTTTTATAAGTGAAGAATTTTTGGATCATTAGGTATAAACTCAAATGACATTATTCTCTCCACTATATTGTTACTAGAGATGAAACGTAGATAGTTCACAACACTCCTGAAATCAAAAAGCAATTCTCACAATGGCGTTACATCAATTCACATTGGCCAAAAACTTTAAGACTGTCATTTCAGCCGAAAAAATCATGGTGTTTTTGGCCTAAGGTGAATTAGTGTGATGCCTTTGTGAGGACTGTCTTTTGATTTCAGAAGTGTAGTGAGCCACTCACGTTTCATCTTCATTATCCAATAGAGTGGAAAAAATCATCTCCTTTGAGTTCATAATGATCCAAAAGCTCTTCACTTCTAAAACTTCAAAAACTTTGCACATGATGGGACTTTTTATGGACATCGTTCACGGAAAATGCTACTGCGTTCACAATTTTTGTCGTACTGACTTGGTGCTGATCTCATTTAAAACAAAAAAAGTCACTCAATACGGCAGTATATGACTATATTTTTGGGGAAAAAATTCCTCTGCCCGCGAGAACATTATAGTACCTACTCTTATTTTCTGGACATGCCTCGTATATACCGCAATAAATCTGTAAAATAGGAAAGTATAATAATCAAACGTCCAACGATTAGTTTTAAGTTTAAAATTTAAATGAAATATATCTCAGGTGGTCATTGCGAAATTAATCGACTATTTAATTTCACAGATATAATCTAGAAAACTCGGAAATATTCGATTCTCATTACTTATTGTATAATATGTGTATATATATAAAACGTTTCTAAACTTTTTAGATTCTCTGGATAAGTGATAATTAGTAATTAGAAATATTAGTATATCGTATATAATATGTATATTTATATATATTTTTTTATAGACTCTCATACACTTGATCTCGCGATCTGACGGCGTAACGGTCAAGACATTTAAATCAGACGCATTCTTTTATCTCCATATTATCAATCAGTACGAAGAAGGAGATCGTGTAATAATTGACATTTGTTGTTACCGGGATCCTTCCATGATTGACTGCATGTTCATCGAAGCATTACATGTAAAATGCTAATATTTAAAACTTATTGAAATTTAATAGGTAGTATTGTTTAATTATTAATTAAAATTATATTATAATACTTAACATGTTAATTGCATGTTTATTGCAATAAAGTAAAAGTGGACGTTGTTTGCATATATGTTGGTAACACCTGAACTGTTTTGGAAAAAACAATACAGCACTACAGCAGGGACGGTCGGACCGATGTATTATATTATGTTTGACTTCTTAAGTGCAGCCATAGTATATTTATTTTCTAATCAATCTTTTGGAGATTTTGTAAAAAGCGAAAGCAATATTTCCAATAAAATGTAATAAATAAATAAATAAAAACCAACAACGAAAAAATTCGATTTTTTATAAATTTTTTTAAAAATGTATTTAAACATTTTTCAATAATTGTTAGATTTACATTTTTCTTCAAATATCCTTAAAATTGCTCATGTAGAATCCCTCAAAAACGGGTTCGTTGAACATTTTCAAATAAAATTTTAATTGATAATTGATAGTTAATTATGTATCAGATATATATTTTCTAACCTACTAATAATTTCAAAAAAGGAAATAAATTGTACCTTTGTACTTTAAATTATATATCTGGTATAAAATATAAGTTGTAATAAATTGACTAATTTATATTTATAGGAGTATATATTATATTTTACATATACCTACTTCATAATATTATTTTTCTAATTTTCCACTTAATTATTCTCAAGCTATTTAATTGTACACTTACAATCGTTACGATCAATCACACCTTTTTTATATATAGATTTATTTAGTTTTTTTTATTATTTTTTATATAGAATCTCGACAAAAACCCAGATTATGCAGCCATGTTTCGAAGCAGGCCTTTGAGATTTGTACTGCCGGTCAATACCGATTCTACAAGTACAGGAAATAGTAAAGCCGATCATCCCTATATATGCCCAGAAATGTTATGCGATTTAGGTTGCGAAACTCCTAGGATTAACGACTACATGATTGGAAATAAGTACAGGTTTTTCTATGCAATATCTTCGGACGTCGATGCTGAGAACCCTGGAACAGTAATAATTTTTTTTGTTTAACCAATATATAGTATATACGTATAATACTATAATATTTAAATTTAAAAAAAATATATAAACAAGTTAGGTAAAGCTCATTATGTGAGCGCAATAAATTCCATAAACAATAAACTAATTTCATAAAAAAACGATTAAACAATTTGTTTTTTATTTAATAGTTATTTATAACTTTTTACACAGTATGAAAATCAAATATTAAAATTCAATCAAAAGTATAACAGGAATAGCACATATTATAGTATAAATATTATTTTAAAATTGATTATAACGAAGCAAGTTAGAAATATTGATATTGGTAATCACAGTGACGAATTTGTGTAAGGACAGACTGACGGATGTTAGGAAAAGTGTAAAAACACCCCCAGTGTGTTAGATTTCGCAGTTTCTATTCCCCACCCTCCCCCCTAGTAACAAATTATAATTAGTTAACAAATTTTGAAAATGGTCAATTAAAACTAAAATTATACCTAATATTAGGATACAATGATAATAAAATATATATAGAGAAACATTTTAACATACAATGTGGTTTTTTTTTTTTACTTATACCAATCATTCATCTTCTAGCATATTTATCATTTTTAATTTATAGTTCAATATGCAGACTTATGGTCTACAATTTTGAATTTCAATTTCAATAAATTATCTTACTGATAACTACTTTGTAAGAGTAAATCTGTCACTATATACTATATAGGATCTCCTAATTACACATTCAATTTAAATATTCCTCTCCTCCACCCGATTTTCAAACTATTTGGATTCGACCACCCTAGTTCTCATCTGCTTAGTTCCACTCAATATTTTAACTCCATCTCCCACATCTTGTTCAGTTTTCACTTACACCAGACAACATCATATATAACTCTCCATAAGATCTAATCATCTATTTTTCAGTGTTCATCTTCCCTTCTTTCCCTCTACATACATTTCCATTGACAATATTACTGCTTCTGACTCTGACCTCCTCAAAACACATCCGAGCTATTTCAATCTATTCTTTTACATTTTGTCGATCTATCGAAACCATTTCTATACTACTACTTATATACTCATTTCTTATTTTATCTTATCTAGTGCTCTAATTGAAAAAATAGTTCTCTTAAACTATGTAACTCATATACTGTAAATAATAATTGGTAAGGGTGCTCTCAAAATATTATAAAATAGTAGAGGAACTCCATCCTTCTTCACCCCCCCCCCAAATTGAGTTTTCATCAACTACTTTATAGTCTTATTTACTACCCAACATACTGATCCATACATAATTGCAGGCCTCACAACCTATAAGGGAAATTTACCTTTTATCCTAATTGGGATCCTTTTATCACACAAAATACTCCATGCTTCTCTCTATTTCATCCATCAACATTTAATCCTATGTTTCATATATTGCTCAAATTCACCATCCTTCTGTTAAACAGATCATAAATACTTAAACCGCTCAACCTCATTCCCTTCATTACTATTCACTACTCGTCTCCAATACTTATCTATCCTATTGGCTCCGTGTTCCCTCAAAATCAACCTGTATATTTTACTCCTACTAATCCATCATTTACGTTTAATTACACAATGGGTGAAAAAAATAGAAAATCTCATGTGAACATGACACTGAAATTGATCCAGAAAAAATTACAGAAATATTTGCAACAAAAACTGAAGTTTTAAATAGGAATTTAAGATACTAGTAATACCCACTAATAACATTTAGTGTGGTATTTTTTTTTCGGATTAACAGTTTAGTATCTATTTCAATTGAATACGACTTCGGCGTCACTGCTCTGAAGCAAAACTTCTTTATTTCTCCGTACAGATTCTTTACTTTTATATTTAATCCTTCATTCGTGTTATGTCTTTGATTACATTACACTTTTGGTAATCTCTTCTTCATTAAAGTCCTTTTAAAATCTCTCCAAAATTTTGTCAAACCCATTCTCTAGATCAATAAATACACAACTTATTTTCTCTATTTTTCTCTACCATCTATCTCTACCTTATTCAAAATATTGGCATCATTGTTGACCTCCCAAGCATAAACCCAAATTGATTTCATGTATAAAATGTTCCGCTTCTTACCCTATTTTCTATTATCTTTTCTCAAAACTTTATACTGTTGCTCATAAGTTTTATTTATCCATAATTTCCTCATTCCTGTATATCTAATTTTTCTTTATGTTTATACATTAATTAATCAATGGTTTATACCCCACAACTTTTCCTCCAAGCTTCTAGAATTATTATAGAAGAACTCCGTCAACTATTCTATGTATAAACAGTGAACTTCCTAATACCTTCGATACTTTTACTAGTACTCCATATTTGGTCCTACCAATTTTTTGTTTTAAATTTTTCTAACTGCATTCTTTTTTTATTTATTAAATTCATCGTACTAAAATTTCACTCAACTCAATCTAAAGAGGAAATCCGAAGTTTTTGAACAATATAGTTGTTTCTACTTTTTAGCAATAAATATACTAAATATTAATAATTGTAAAATTGTGAGTATAATTAACTCAAAATGTTAAGCTCCTACTCTCCCGAATCTTATTCCAATTAGGTATACTTTTTTGGCAATATTGAATAAAAATTTACATTAAGTATATTATTATTATTTATTTTTTCACAATAATTTCTTAGACAATTTTTAGACATATTGATATATTTCTTTTGTTTTATTTAGCTCATTAAAGTCGATACGTACAAGAAAACGTGCACAACGTGGTGTGAGCGAAACGTATACCCTAGTGAACCAATTTTCGTCTCTTCACCGGATGCGAAAGTATGAATACAATTTATTTACAAGTTATCTGAAATTACTTATAGACTATAGTTTATACTTTATAAAACAATACAAACTAACGTAAACACAAATAACAATTTAGTCGTGTTAACGTTAAAAAAACAAGTTTAATCGAGTTTCCGAATAAATTTTTGTTGAAATTATATAACAATTTTTCATAAGCTACTATTATACGTTACAAATTACGTAGAAACAAACATAAGTAATACTATACAATATTATTATAAATATAAGATTTCAAATTTATTTCAAAATATTTTCTTTAAAAAAAAAAAACACCTTAAATTCTAATAATATATTAATAGATACACAGTTTACACTAGGTATACAGTATACGATTGCACTAATAATACTTTTATTAAATAATCATTATTATAGTTATTATAATTAAAATTTATTAGCGATTTTTAATTTTTGTTCAATGTTACCCATCTACTAATTTCATACAAATTGTTTAACAAATGGAAATGTATTCAGTGGCGCACATGGAGAGGTACAGGGGTGTCAGTCGATACCCCTAAAATAATGGCTGGTGGGTGGTAGACTAATATTATTATTCCAATATTTTGTTGACAAACTATAAGATAAACTATTATGAACATTATTTAAGTAAAAAAATTGATTACAAAAAATGTATTTAGGTACATTTAATAGGTGGTGGGTATGTGCAGTATCTACTGATATCCCTTGCAGAAAATTAGTGTGCTCGCCACTGAATGTATTAAATAACTGCAACTGTATAGGTTTAATATCTAATAAGTAATTATTATAAGCATAAATTAACAAAATCATTTTTTTTTCTATTATACAGGATGAAGACGACGGGGTGGTGTTGTCGTCAATCATTTGGGGCGGACCTGAATACACGAATCAAGCTGGAGTGGTGGTTTTGGACGCAAAAAGCTGGACGGAAATAGGACGGGCTACTTTCATCACTCAGTCTTCAGTGCCTAAATGTTTACATGGCTGGTTTGCGGCCGAGGCAATATAAACGTTTGTAATGATAACGTTATGATAACGTTTATATGATATTTGAATTATAATATTGCATATTAAATCATTTTGGCAATAACTACCCTACAATGCAATATAATGCAATGTTAATCATATACTCAGGGGCGATCCGAAGGAGGTATCACCCTCTCTAAAGTTATTATTTGTCAGAAAATTTTTACAATAGACGGAATTTGCTAATAATTGAAATCAGTGGCGTATTTAGGGGGGAGGGGCGGGCAACTGTCGATTTGTTGACAACAGTTGATACCGAATTGATCAGGCTTATTAACTGTTATAAATACGTGTGATTGGAAAAAAATATAAACCATGACCTTTTTTTTTTTATTCATCAATTTTTTTGTGTCCCCCTGAATATAGGTATATCGTGTATATATATTATATACTACATGTATATATTATGTTATTATATCGATATTAAAATATATTATATTTTAGTTGTAAACTAATTGTTATTATAATAATACTAATATAAATGTAATTTTAATGTATAATTACTCTAAGTGCAATCTATTAAATACAAAATTTCAATAGGCATATAGTGAATATTTTAATATATATACCTATACTGTTATACTGTATAATTAGATCTGAACATATTTAGTTTAAATATTTTAATATTTGGGAAAGCTAAAAAGTAAAAAAAAAATAATAGTAATTCTTCTAGTGTCAAACATTAAACAAAAAAATTTCTACATTCTGCCTGTCCTAAAAGTAGCCCCTGATATACTAATACATATATATATATATATATAATCAACAGTAGATTAACTCTTAATATAATTGGACAAAGTATTGAGAATAATAACAATTCTAATTTAATTCACTATTATTAGTTCATAATTGTTAATATTATTGTGTGTATTACACGGTCGTCGTAATTAAACAAATTAAAACGTTTTATTTATACACTCGAGAATTTAGACCGATTAAATTAGGTTTTGACAAAAGTAAAAGGGTATATGTATATTTACTACCTATTTAGAATGTACCTACCGATTTTAATTTTGAAAATATATTAATAAAATGATTCTATATACCTAAATTCTTTACAGTTTGTATTAAAATGTGTTGGGAATAACATTTTCATATTGTTTTATTTTTACGTAACATAAGATTGAAAATTTAGGACATTTTCAAAAATTAATTCCCCTTTTCTAAAATATTTGAACGAAAATAGAAAAATTCTGATGAATATATTAACAACATTTGAGAATTAAAATTGGAACATTTCAAATACACTTAATTTTGTCCAATTTTTCGGTCTATACTATACTATATAGTGAGTATACAGTATTACATAGGGATTGCGGACCAATGACCATACACGTTCTGTATTTGAGCATCGTGTCCCGTTGTCACGCTCAACTTGAAACGGGACGTGTTTTGTCTCGTATTTTTTGTTTTACAATTTTTGATTATTACTATTTTTGAAAAGTAATTTTGGATTAATGGGGTGGGGGGAAATTTACGAGAATGAGGTTTTTTTATGCTTTTTGCTTATTGGTCGTTTATGAAAGCGATTTATACACTATGGACCGGTATTTCATGTATGGCTTAAGCTTTAACTTAACCCTAAGCCAAGTTTAAATTAATTAATCTGAATGTCAATGTGCACTTAACACTTAAGTGGTACTTAAGGTACTTTAAGCTTTGCTTAAGTTAAACCACACCTAATGTGCGGTTTATCTATCGCTTATCTTTTATTTTCCAAATAATTATCAGTTTGTTGAGCAATTTTTATTGTAAAATTATATTTTAAAAATGTGTTCACATTTTATTACAATTAATTATGAATAACATAATACCATATATATATATATATATATCGGATTCGTCATATTGATCATCATCGAATGACGATGAAAACATTATTAATTTTATTGAACGATTAGTCAACGAAAGTTACAAATTTACAGAAACCGATTAGATCATTTCATTATTTGGGACGAAAATGAATTTTTTAATCGGTTTCGTTTATTAACCTTCTAGTACTTATAAGTACCTACTACTTAGGTACATTATTCATCACGAATTTAATGATTAATATAAAAATATTCGTGTTAAAAATTAAAAATTAATAATTAATATTAAACAAAACATTATAGGTACCTATAATATAATAAAAACATATAATAAATAAAAAAATTATCTTGATATTTATAAAAAAAAAAAAAAAAAAAAAAAAATACATAGATATACTGCACAATTATTTTAGAACATCCGTGGAATAACTTTGAGGAAAACATTTATGTGCAGCCTTGTTGAGGGTATCGCTTAAATACATTGAAATATCCAGAGGAATTCAAGCTACACTTAAGTATACTACACTCGAACTTAATAAAGCTATAATATAGCTTAAGCCATACATGATATACCGGCCATAAATTATTGATTATAATAGTACACCAGTGTCCGGGACGCCCTTAATGTTGAAACCGGCGTGACGACGATTTGCCGTCGAACATCGAGAACGGCGACGAAACCGAGGCGTTTGTGGCACAGGACGCGCCGACGGTTAATCCGTGCGGCGACGGCGACCCGCGGAACGTGAAGTGCGCGGCGGACGCGGCGTTCATGTTCTCCCGGTGGCTGAACGGGTACATGGACTTGGACGGTTTGCCGAACGTCGCGATCTCACATCGGACCACGCTGTGCCCGCGGTGGTGGCGCGGTTTCGAGAAGTCGGCCGCCACGAACCAGCCGGTACGGGTGGACAGGATCTCGAGCGTGAACACGGCGGCGGCCATCGAGAATCCGCACACCATCACCGCGTACGTGGTGAACAGGTCCGAGTTGCGGAGCTGCCGCTCCTTGTTGCCCAGGTTCAGCGGGCAGATGACCGCCTCCGGCAAGTCTTTGGTCTGCAGGTGTTTCACGATGCCCGACTCCATGTACGACAACATTCTGCAAACATCACGAACACGCCGTAACATGACAGTCTGGCAGACGTTAATGATAATTATACATCGTATAATATTATACTGCACTTACATATTATACAGAGCGTATCATTATATCATATTTGTACGCCGTGTACTTTTTGATATTGTTACGGAATGATAAATGAGTAATTTTGTTAAAAAAAAAAAAAATGAAAATTAAATATGTATTTCTTTTTTTTTTTTTTTTTTTTTTTTTGATTATGTTTATTTTTTTTTTTTAATTTGAAATTTTTTAAAAATTC
>JAIPRL010003552.1:0-18142 GCA_025469235.1 Pemphigus obesinymphae
CCCATGAGGTTCACTCGAAATTATTCTTCTCGTTAAATTTGATAATAGGTGTTTAAGCTCTAAATCTAACCAAAATGCCATAATTTCAATTTTGCGTTGTACAATTTTGCTATATTACCAATTAGATTGACGGAGACAGAAAATGCGGGTAAAGCATCCTCTTAAGAAACATTTTGGTTCCGCTAATATATCTTTCGATACCAGTCCATAGTATCAGCTTAGTCCGTGGTTAAGACTGTACTCCGCTAGTTGCTCTGTATGTATTTCTCAGTGTGTCGGTCAGCTGTTTTTCATGGAGTTGTTTTATGTATCAACCACAGATATATATAATATAATATATATATAATTATTATATATATCTGTGGTATCAACAGTCCAATTATTTTGGCATACGACGTGATTTTATTGTAGTAATATTATATAATCAATGCTATCACATAGTAATATCACAGAATAAATACAATAATATTTGACTTGCCGTCGGTGGTCACACTGTGGTCATTGGTGTTGTATCGTGAGATAATTATTGATAACGACATAAAATGGCCGTCTCGTAATTTTTCCGTGACACCGTCACCAACAAGCAACAATACCGTCAGGAATGACGACGTAAATGTTCAACGATACATTCGATCAGTAAACATTTTTAGAGTTTTATTCTTTAGACAAACGTATATTTCTCAAACGATCGACCGAGACAAGCCAAGTATTTGCGCCACGACAAGAACGCGTTCGCCGGCCGAAATCGAATAATTTGTACGTGTCTCGTTTTAATGGTTATTCCTCGAGCTCGTTTTCCCGTGCCGTGTGTTTTAACAAGTCATACTCTGGGAAATTTACCTGATCATATGGCGCGGGCCATGGGAGAGAACATCGGCCGTTCTATTCGATTTGTTCATAATATTAAATCCGTTTCCAATATTATGTTGCTAATACAGTACGACTACACACTCTTTCGACGTTCTCCGATAACGCAGAATTGTTTCCATACAACTATAGACAATAGTTGTAATAATACCAAAAACAGTAATACCGTAATTAGGTCGTCGGATTATTACGTCTACTGCATATGATCGCTTCTTGAAAAAATCACGAGTACCCTATTCATAAACATTTAAACATACCTACTATACATTGATGACACAGTTTCGTTGGTCGAACTTTATTGTTCTTTCCTAGTCACCTTTAGAGAATATTTAAATTATTAAACTTGGTGGTCAATATTCACTGAAAAAATATATTTTGAAGGCAATAACTTCTATAAACTTTATTATTTTTTTATTTATATACAGGTGAAATTACAAGTATCAAAAATTTCCAATTTCATTGATTAGGTATAGGAAAATATTTTGATTTAATCGTTTTTCTAATCAAAAGTTTACCTTTTTATAATATACTATACAAGTTTTCTCTATTTTCTAAAATGTATTGTTAGTTACTTAGGTTAGGTATCATAAATATTGTTTTGAGTTGTGTATATTGATAAATTCTTTTAAGACTAATTATAACGTTCCTAACTAAATTACCTATAACTTTAAATTTAAATTATTAAAACTACCTTGAGTATATAAATAATTAATGTTTTTATTTTAACAGTAATATAAAACTGAAAAATGTCTCAGTTTCTGGACTCTGAAGCAGAAGAGAGTGAAGTAAGTATTGTTTTTAAGCCTTATATTACATACTTTTTACTAAAATTATTGAATTTAATTGGTTATCCTAGTACATTTATTTATTTTATTAAATCTTTATATTTTAATGTATCATCCAGGGTTAGATACAGTATAAGCGTTAGATTCTGAGCGTAGTGAGAAATGTATTGGTCTTACAATGATATGTTTTTTATGTATATAGATTGTAGATATACACTTTATAGGGTAAGATGATTATAATAAGAGTTTTCAGCTACTTATAGAACTTTCTAACAGCAAGTTTGTTCTACGTAGTTTTTACCTACTTATATAGGTCATTTTTTATTTTCACAGTAATTTTTTGAAGTCTAACAAAAAATTACTATAAATTAGAAACTAACAAATAAACTTGTTATGATTACCAACCAATATATATATTTTTTATATTTACCTATGTATACATGTTTTTGGGTAGAAATTTCGAGTAAATAAAATGCCTCAAAATAATAGTAAAATAATAATCGCTCAGAATCGATTTATCAAATGAAATATGTATTACAAATGTGTTTTGTTAATAATTTTTAAAGGATGACGAGTTGGATGAAATTGACAAGAAGAAAGCTAAAAGAATCAAAGCAATGGAAAGTGATGATGATGACGATGAGGGTATGCTTTAATAATTTTATATATACTTTTAGATATTTTAGGTACCTAGTATTAAGTTTAGTTAACTTTTAATAAAAATTATTTTCATAATACTTCATTTCTATAAAGCCACATCCATATCTAACAAACATTTAGGAAAACATTGACATTGTTTGTCTAATATTCTAATATTAGTTAAATGTATACTTTGTAATTTGTATAGTTGTAATTATGATGTTCCCATTTAAAATTGTATTATTAAATATACCTAAAGATCACTGCAAAAACAGTTGAAACTTATAAAGATAATCCAAATTTTCGTGAAAGTATTTTTGTTTTAGTTCATTTAGTAGCAATTATATTACAATTTTTATCTAGGATTAAGTCACCAACTATTGTCATCCTACCTCAAACATTAAACATTTTTCAGTACAAATCATACGTTTATACTTTCCTAGTTAAAAGTTAATCCTAGAAATGATCATTATAACATGTATATTTGACTGGCCAGTCAGATCCCCACATCTGATGTTCACTATTCTAAAAATCTACTAAATGAAACTGTAATGTATATTTAATGATCATAATACATACAATTTATTATTAAAAGAATTGTGTTATTATTACTCGATAAAATTATACCTAAATATTCCTTTATAATAGGTATTTTAAAAATCAGAATATCAAATAAGTACATCATTTTTTTTGATAAAATCTTTCTTTTCTTAAACATTTCAATTTATAATATCTTAACATATTAAACAGTTTTAAAAATAATTTAATAGAATATGTAGCTAGAAACATGAAGAGTGTAGACACCATTTTGGTGATATTATTTTGTTTTAAATGTTATAGAAGCCATCTTCCTGATATTATTAAATACATTGATTAATTACTGAGTTAATAATAAAATTCAATTTAACAAATATACCTACTACTATTAATTAACATAAATATAAAACTAATATGAATGATCATTAAAGGAGGTTTTCATGGTTCCATCCTCTGGTCTGCGTTTTCATTAAAATTAGGTTCCTTTTATGGCCACCATACAAAATGCAGTGTACAAAATAGTATTTTGAACAATGATAAACCACTAATACACTGATTATATAATCAACACAAAAAAAATCAAAATTTTTCTTCGACAATAAAAAATTTATAAAAATCTCATTTTCTTAACAATTATGCTAAGAAACATAGAAAATAATAATTTTTAAATTTTGGATTGTTAAAAAAAACCCAAAAAAAGTGGGTATATGTGTTATGAATAATATATCTAACTTTATATTTAACCACAAAATTATAACTGGAATAAAAATGCAGCCAATTAATGTTTAATTTGAAGTTGCTTTAAATTGTGTACTGGCTATAGATGACGACTCCACCCTACTATACATATCATAGTTTAATATATCATAACAATTAATATTATATTCATGTACCTAAAATATGTGATATGCGCATTAATATTTGGTATTTTTAACTATTTTTTTTATATATATATATATACACAATGATATTTGTTAAGTACCTAATAATTTTATTTCGATAAATGTTGAAATGTTCAATCAATGAACAAACAATTTTATTTGGTAACACTTTCTAAAGTTTACATAAATTTACCAAAATGTCTAATATGTATTAATAGTCAATAGACATAGATAACAGTATTGTTAACAATAAGTGTAAAAATATCGGTATTTGACCAATATTACACTTGCGCAATACATATATACCTATAAATTTTATACAATAGCCTTTGATATACTTGTATTATAGTAGGTACTCCCGTCATTTTTCAAAATATCTTATATAATAGTATATTTTTAATATGGATTATTAATTTTTATTGTTGCTTATAAGGCTCAATATTTATTTTAAACTATGATATTTATATTAATAATTATTAAATGAGTATTTTATTTATTATTATATAATAATCAATATGATTTAAAGTTTTTTGCTTTACATTTCCAATGATGACAAATCACTGCGCAAATCTGAAACGTGCTCTGTTTCCAATTTCTTATAGAATTTGTTGAGACATAGAGAATGAACATGTCTTGAATTAAGTCTGAGGAAATAAAATAAAAATATCTTGAAATTAAACTTATATACAAAACAATTATTTATTTAGATGATGAAGATAAAATTCGTGAAGAACTTAAGGACTTGATTGATGACAACCCAATTGAAGAAAGTGATGGTTCTGGTGATGAATCAGATGGATCGAAAAAAAGAAAAAAATCGGATGATGACTTTGATGATCGACTGGAAGAAGATGATTATGATCTTATTGAAGAAAATCTGGGTGTCAAAGTGGAACGAAGAGTATGTTTTAATGAAAAAAATCTACTTTTCTATTTTTTTTTTTTTTTTTTTTTAATACTAACAAATAAAAAATAAATTGCTGAATAAATTGTTGAAAAGTTATGACCATTTAAAGTTTGTAAGTCTTATGGTATGTCTTAAATCAGGGGTGGCCAAACTTTCTGCAATGAGGTCTGTATCCAAAAAAATTTTTATAGCAAGCCATAGGCATGAGTTTAGCTAGTAACACATTTTGGAAGAAGAAAAACATTATAATCTAGAAAAAAATTTTGGACCGGATCACGATATTATCTACGTAGATAACCATGGTCTGGATAACCATGATATTTGATGGCGGGCCGGATGTGGCCCGTGGGTTGTAGTTTGGCCAACGCTGTCTTAACTGATTTTGTTTGAGAAATACAGGTTCAAAGTTCTCAAAGTTTTTTTAAAACATTCATAAATAGGTTATTTCCATTCACTAATATTTTATTTTAATTATCATACCTAGATACTAAATCAGATTATTAACTTGATACCTCAATAATAATTTAAATCTAAAATATACCTACTTTCAATTGTTGTGAAAAACTATGTCAGGTATTCAGGAGAAAAGATAATAGATATACCAAAATGCTGCTATGACCCATAATGAACCAACCTACCCATGTCTTGTATTCAATATTATTTCAATGGATTACAATACAGAATATTTTAGTATTGAATTACTTGTATAATTATTTATATAAAAATAAAAACCCAATTTCTACAAAATAATTTGTTTTATTTGACAAATACTTGAGTAGTTAACATTAAAGATGAAAACATCGTTTTTGAAATATGTATTTGTTATAATAAAACAAATTATTTTGTAGAAATTTGGTTTTTATTTTTATACACAATTTTAAAGTGAGAAAGTATAAAAACCATTATGTTTGATGAAGTACATGACTAAAATAGTTTTATTTTTATTTTACTTATTAGTTATAATATACCTATTATTACATTTTGTATTTATAAATAATTGCAGTGTATAAATATATAATTTTAGAAACGATTCAAGAGATTGCGGCGTTTGGAAGATGAAGAAAGTGATGATGAAGGTACTGGTGATAATGCTACTGAAGATCGAGAAGCTATTGCTAATACTTTATTTGATGGGTCTGATAATGTAAGTAATGTTAAAAACGTAATATATGCTATATGTTTTAATCATTATTTACAGTTATTATATATATATAAAATTTAGGAAGAAGAAAGACCAGTTTCGAGAGCTTCAAGAGCTGAACGAGTTGACAATTATAATATAGAAGGTGATGAAGAAGGGGAAGAATATTCTGATGAGGATGATGATGGTTTTATAGTAGATGACGAAGGACGACCTATTAAAGAAAAAAAGAAAAAAAGAAAACTCATTTATCATGATGCTGCCCTTCAAGAAGCACAAGACATTTTTGGTGTTGATTTTGATTATGATGAATTTGAAAAATATGATGATGAATATGAAGATGAGGTATCTGATGATGACTATTTAGAAGATGAAGAAGATGGGGAGAGAAGACAAAGGCCAAAACCTCAAAAACGTAGAAAAGCAACTAGAAAATCTATATTTGAAATTTATGAACCAATTGAGTTAAAAAGAGGACATTTTACGGATTTAGACAATCAAGTAAATTATTATCACTATAGTATTAGTTTATCTGCGTTTAACATTATTTCTGTATTTAGATTCGTAATAATGATATACCAGAAAGAATGCAACTACGTGAAGTTCCAGTTATACCAGTACCTGAAGGTTCTGATGAATTGGACGACGAAGCCGAATGGATTTATAAACAAGCATTTTGCAAACCCACTATTACTACACAGGTAAAATAGTATTTGGTACTTACTATTATTGTTTGCATTTAAATTTTTTGTTCTAACAGTTTAAAATAATTACTAATTATATTTAATTATTTCATTATCAAATAAAAAAATTTAGTATTACAATACTTATAAATAAAATATATTCTATTAGTTTTGTATATTAGTGTTACTTTTGTAGTATGTGAACCCCTATTTAAAAATCTTTAAAACCATGGACAATAGTTTAACAAGCATTACCAATGTTAACTTGACAATACTGAAATGTAATTCGATGATTGTTCTCATACTTTTTACCAACAAAGTGTTTAGACTTAACAATCATTTTTTAATAAAGATAAATATTTTGAATATAATATTTCATCTTCTTTAAGTCAATGTTTTAAATGCATATTTAGATAGTTTTGGGTATATATATATACGCATATTTTTATAACTTTGAGCTCACAAAGCCCCGGATCCTGATTATTTCTAATAATATAATTTGATGCACATAATTATAGGAAAATAAAGGTGGTGTTGATCCTCGACTTCAATCCAAGAAAGGACCCCAAACAATTGGAAAAATTAAGAAGGCATTAGATTTTATGCGAAATCAGAACTTTGAAGTCCCATTTTTAGCGTACTATAGAAAAGAGTATGTTGAACCCGAATTGGATATTAATGCTTTATGGAGAGTTTACCACTTTGATGCTAAGGTGACTTGTGTTTAATCAAATTATAGATATTTATATTGAAATATTAAAATCATATATATATGTATTAAATATATTTCTATTGTATATTTAGTGGTGCCAATTGAAATCACGTAAAACTATGTTAATTGAATTATTAGAAAAGATGCGAAATTATCAAATGGAAATTTTAATGAGTGATACAGATGCTCCTATGCCAGATCATATTCGCATTATTAAAGATGAAGATATTGATAAATTACGGGCAGTACAAACCAATGAAGAACTAAAAGACATTCAGGGTCATTTTATGTTGTATTATGCCAATGATGTACCTGCTATGCAAGAAAGTGCAAGAAAGAAATCTAGAGAATCAAAAAAAAAGGCTAGAGAATTAAGGGAAGAAAGAAGAAAACTTGCATTAGAGGCTGGGGAAGAAGTACAAGAAGATGATGAAGATACTAATAATTTAGATGATGATGATTCAAACGCTGAAACTGTCAAACCTGCGAGTAGTTCAGGGCCATATACAATGTGCCTAAAAGCTGGACTTGGTATGTAAATTTTATATATATAGTTCTAAAATTTTGTTCTAAGTATAAATCCATATGGTTCAGGTTTAATTGATCAATTATATTTTAAGTATATATATAGATCAAATATTTCCCATAGATGTTTGTCATGTTTTTGAGGCTGGTTTTAATAATATCTGTCTACATAGAAGGACATAATTTTTTTAAAAAAAAACTTGATCACACATTTATTATTTTTGTTAATTTTCTAAAAACCTGATTACATGGTCGACACAAAATAGTTAGGAGAAAAGTAGAAGACATTGATATTTATTAATTATATAATGTATGTATTGTTTAAATTGATAAAGCCAGATGATAATAATGGGAATTTAACTTTGTATGAATTTCATATTTTTACATTCTCATTTTAGTAATGAAAAATTACCTAATGATTTTATTTATAGAATAGATCATTATGTACCCTACTGTATTACTGTATACTTCGTATTTTTAATTTTAAAAATTTATTTATTTTCAGTGCATTCTCTTTCAAAGTATTTTCATTATAAAAACACCAATGGTGTATTTGACCTGTGTCCATTGTGTGGGTGGAGGGGTCGAAACAGATGTTTTTATATATATATATAGAATACATATTATATTTTCTTCAAAAAAATTTTATATTTAATTACCTATTTTACAAGTTTATTATTTAAATTTTTTCAAATAACAGGTACCTATCAGTTTTAAAAAAGATATTTTAATTATTTTGGTTTTAAAACCGATATTTAAGTTTTTTTGGTTTTATTTTTATAAAAGTATTAAATCTTTATCTTTATATTATTCATTATAATATATACTAAAAGGTAAAATTAGAAATAGAAATTAATAAGAAAATTGATATACTCTGAGGCAATACCACCGAGTATTACGGCTAGTAGTAAATATTTTTTATTCTATATCACAATATACTTAAATGTTTTCAGCTGGTTTTGCTAAGCGTTTTGGTTTAAAACCTGAACATTTTGCTGTAAATGTTCGTGATAACTACCAAAGACATGAAGTAGATCAGGAATCTGTTGATCCGTATAAACTTGCGGGTGAATACTGTAATGAGTAAGTATAAATAAACACGTATAATAATATGTTAGTAATGTCTTATATTTATTTATAGATTATTAAAAACTCCTGATGAAGTCTTAAAGGCCGGTAAGTATATGGTAGCTTGTCAACTGTCCCGAGAACCACTAATAAGGAAATGTTTGAGAGAGACATTCTTTGATCGTGCAAAAATTAATATTGTACCAACAAAAAGGGGTATCAAAGAAATAGATGAAAACCATAATTGTTATTCGTTAGTATTATTATTATTTTTTTTTTTAATTTAAAAAAGTATTTAACTTGTATATATTTGAGTACAGAATGAAATATATTCGACGTAAGCCTGTGAAAGATTTAGTAAGGGATGATTTTTTAAAATTGCAAATGGCAGAAGACGATAAATTACTTACAATTTCATTTGATGAAGAAGTTGATGGTCTAGGTTCTCTTCCTTATATAGAAGAAGTTAAACAGCTCTATATACGAGTAAGTTATTTTTGCAGTACATACATTTCTCAGGTTCTGAACTTATAGCAATAAAAAATTTTAAGATTTATATAATTTATATAGGCCTCTAAAAATATTAAAATTAGCACTTAGTATAAATTAAATTACTATATCTAAGTATCACATGAAAATTATGTATACACTAAATCAAATTTTATATTTAGCCTACTTGCTTCTCTCGGTACCTCAATTATTAGGTAGTATGAGTTTTCTAGTAGGCTTATACTAAATAGTTCGATATTATTCACAATTACTTTTCATCAATGAAATAAAAATTGAAACCATATCGATATAATTTGATTGAAAAAAAAATTTATATTGTAATTATTTTACAATATATATTATAAACATATATCTATGTCAGTGTAATAAATTACTGAATCTAAATATCACAAGAAAAATATGAATAAACAAAATACAATTTTATATTTAGCCTACTTGCTTGTCTCGGTACCTCAATTATTAGGTAGTGTGAGTTTTCTAGTAGGCTTATACTAAATAGTTCGATATTATTCACAATTACTTTTCATCAATGAAATACAAATTGAAACCATATCGATATAATTTAATTAAAAAAATTATTCATATTGTATACCTATATTTTATAATAATATATATTGTAAAACATACTTCTATGTCAGTGTAATAAATTACTATAGTACGACCAGCCAAAAGTGAGCCGTGATTGCCATGCTCCAGATGGACAATTTTATCGTAATCAGGGGATCTCCGTTTGAGACCATTAGGAACAGGTGGCGGGTTTTTTAAAAATTAACCGATGTTGACATGCGTTTACCTGTATTGTATTTTACCATTTTATGAACTCATTGTTATTGTCCCTTTGGCATTCCTCCCCACAGAAAAAAAAGTATAATGCATTCAGGTATGTTTCCTGCTGTTCATGACATCCTCAACCTTCGACTGATGTGTTTGTGCGTGTGTTATATTTGTTGTTTTCGTGTTATTGTGTGCCTTTTTAAAGTTTATATTTCGGTTATTAATTTATTGTTATTATTTAATAATATAAATTAATAATTATTTATTCATTTTGATTATTTAAGTGTTTTATATTTTGTTTAAAATTTATAACAATACTTAAGCAATAATATGATTTTCCATATAAATCGGCAAGATTCGGATAATTTATAGACAACAATAGTTCATTGATTTAAAACTAAAAAATTACCGCATACGGTATAAGTGTAGAACAACTCACAATGAACACATTAACAGCGTCGTAAATCAGACGCAAATAAATTTTAAACGACGTTGATAATGATCGTTTTTATTCTTATCGCAACAGACGGTAAAATTATTATCACATTTGTTTGAAAGTAATTTACGCGGAAAACAATCGTGGAAGCCCTGACAAAAAACGGTCACCTGGAGCATGACAATTGCGGCTAACTTTTCGCTGGCCGTACTATAGAGATAAGGAAACCAAACTCAGTATACGACACGGACTAAGATACTAGTATCTACTAAGATACTAGTATCTTTACTAAGATACTAGTATCTTTACTAAGATACTAGTATCTTTACTAAGATACTTGTATCTTTACTAAGATACTAGTATCTTTACTAAGATACTGGTATCTTTACTAAGATACTAGTATCTTTACTAAGATACTAGTATCTTTACTAAGATACTAGTATCTTAGTCCGTGGTATACGATAATGGCCCGATAAAAAAGCGCACGGTTTTTCTCCCACCATTAGCAGATCGTTTGCTAAGGGGGCTATTTAATAAGGATTGAATACATTTCTAGGTATTAGAAAAATTAAAACATTGAACAATTCTGTAATAAGTGTAATAATAGTTCAATATACATAAATAATGCATACATTGAAGTTTTGAGACTTTCCTATTATATTTAGTTTTTTCTTTTTTATTAGTATAATATGAATATTTAAAGACCTTTCAAGAGGAGGTTTTCTCTTATGATATGCTATGATAAATAAAGTGGTAGATTAGGAAATATGGATGGAATTGCTCCTGCTCTTAATATGGATCTATTCCTTTTAATTTTATTGACTGATCTATCAAATAGAATAGTCTCGTCAAAAAATAAAACATCAATCTCTTTGAAATGCAATTCACACACATGACAGCTTTCTGTGAGAATTTTGTTTTGTACTCAGAAAAAAAAAACATTACAAGTATGGGTATCATAGTAGTATAATAAGTATAATACAATATCAAGTAGGCATTGAAGATTAAAAACAAACTTATTATTGTCATCAATCTATAACAATAGTGTATAGTGTATATTTATAAATATAATATGTACTACGATTTACAAAATGTATATGAAATACATATTTGGGTAATCATACTTATAAATAATATTTATATTTCATTCAATGGTGTAACTTTATTTTTACAATAGTTTAGGTGTACATAACATACGCGTAATATACATAAGAGTTCACAATTAAAAATATTACCTATTTATTTTGAAAAAACATAAAAAAAAAGTATTTAATCCTTATATTATCATGACCGAAACTAGAGGGGGGCAGGGGGATCTCTTGCCCCGGGCGGCAAAATTATGGACACACTAAACTTTTTTATTAATATACTGTGTTCATTCAAAATCGCGTGTGTGAAAATGGTAATCTAAAAACCGAAAAAATGCAACATATTATTATTTCGATTTTTGAATAAAAAAAGCCCATCAAAAATGTATAGGTATTTATATTGTACCACATAGAGATCAGTCCGGTCCCGGACCGGACCGGAAAAACCCGGACCGGAATCCGGGTTTGGGCCGGGCCGGGCCTAGAATTTTTTTTTTAATACCGGACCGGACCGGGCTGGGTTGGGTCGCAAAAGTAAATGGGTTGGGCCGGGCCGGGTCTAGAAATTTTATTTTAATATCGGGCCGGGCCAGGCCGGA
The DNA here is from genome assembly GCA_025469235.1 of Pemphigus obesinymphae. Classification (NCBI taxonomy): domain Eukaryota; kingdom Metazoa; phylum Arthropoda; class Insecta; order Hemiptera; family Aphididae; genus Pemphigus; species Pemphigus obesinymphae. The sequence goes on from JAIPRL010003552.1 coordinate 12,153, forward strand.
TCGCAAAACAAAATTGTCTGGGCCGGGTTGGGCTAGAAAATACCGGCCCGGACTGATCTCTAAGTCCACATTCGCCCCCGTGATTGTGTCGCCGTGTCGGTAATGGATTTTGATAAATTCCAGAAATTATTTTTATGACGTAGTCTTTATAATATAAGATAACACAATTCACAAATACCCGCAGGTTATACGTTTGATATTTTGTACCTACGTACATCGATTAATATTTTTGATCAATTATTTTACCATAGACCGTCGGTGCTGGTTGTAACTTGTGACTTATTAAGTGAGTAAAATATTATTATGATTTATTTTTTAATTACACTTTGTTTTTACGATACTTAGCACATGACATGTATAAAATGTATAGGTAAAATAAACAAAGAGGAGATGGTCTATGAAGTAGAAAGTTTTAAATACCATGCCCTTGAAATGGACAGTAGTCTAAGAAATGCCACAGCACTGTCTACATTATAAAAAATTTATGGGCAACCCCTGGAAGAGGGCTACCTAAACATCACAACAGCTCTACAAATATTCCTTACTCTTCCAGTTTCTGTTGCTTCAGGGGAAAGAAGCTTCAGAAAACTTAAATTGATCAAGAATTATTTAAGAAGCACAATGAAACAACAGATTCATCAATTTAAGTCTTATTTCAATTGAACATCAAAGAACGTCATCAATCTCATTTGACGAAATTATCAAGACATTTGCAACCAAAATGTCAAGAAAAATCAAATTTATATAAATCTTTAAAACTATAAGGAATTGTTTAATGTATAATATTTTTCTGCTTTAAAAAGATTTTACATGCATTGTTTATCGTTCTTATTTTAAATAAACCTTACCTAATTATCTATTCCAATTCTATCATAATGGTATATAACATTCCAAATATTATTAAATATTTCAGAATTTTTCAAAAGCTGATTTAAGAGTAGGACTAAAAATTATTTTCAATTTGCAGGAGTTAAGTTATGGAAGGGGGGGCGGCACAATTAGAGGTTGTTTCCACCCCTTGAAAAATGTATAGCTGCGGTCGGTCCTGTATTATAATGGAATAAAGTAACCCTCCTATCGATCGATGCGCTCCTAGTGACAGAATAACCGCGTGCTTTTATTCGGACCACTTTTATCATGGGTGGCCATAAGAGTTTGGTCTCCTTATCTCTAGTCTTTATGTCCACTAGGTATACCTACCTATATAATACAATTTATTAATACATTATGTTAAATGTTATTATATAATTTAAAGGATTGCGGTATATTTTTAGAGCTTTTTACGATTTGTTGACAAGTATTAATATATAATAAGGTATTTTTATCTCTTTAATTCTCCCTGTAAATCTTCTATTTTATAATGTACCTACTACCTATCTATGTACATCGTATAAAAATAACTTTTTATTGTTTAGTGAGTTTTATATATTAGTTTTATATTATAAAAATTAAACATATATGATTCGTTTCCAAAAATTTGGATGATAAATTTTACATATATAAAAATATATTTTATGAATAAATAGATACTTTAATATAGTCAATATGTAAATAGTATAATAAATGCTGTATTACGCTATACGCTATATACTTATTAATATATATTATAAATGTACATTAAACAGATAAACATAAAATATCTATATAGGCTATAATTAAAAATAGAATTCTTGGAAGAAATATTAACAATTTTTGTCGATTAAGGGAATATTTTTAATGTGTTCACGCATTGTAAATCATTCATTAAAAAAAAAAAAATTGTAAAAAAACGAATAAATACCGAGACACTAATAATAATTATATATACCCACTGAGGAATCACTTTATATAATATACAGTATATTGTATATATCAGTATTATCATCATCATTATTATTATTAGGTATTAACACCAAAATGTGTATGACAACCAGAAAATGCATTTTAATTATTCTCATTTTTAGGTATACTCGTAAATCATATGTGTATAACATGTGTTTTTATTACCTATACCTATATTAATTTTTTATATAGGTTACAATATATAAAATTAACTGTAAATACAATATATATATGTTTTCAAAAACGTTATTCGATTGCAGGAGCACAACTTCAAAATGTATTCATATGAAAATACAATTATATTTATTTTGTTTTTCGGTATTTTTAAAATCAATTTTGGTATTTGTATATACGTATATAATTGAATAATTAGGTGAAATATTATAATACTCATCTAATTATGGCCCCTCAAAGTTATAAAATTATTATATAATTTATAACTTACTTAAAAAATTAAGTTTGTTTAATAATAATAAAAAATAAATAAATACATTATTTGTCGTTTTTTTTTACTTTTTAGGTATACAACAATGTAGATATTACATAATATACAAAGTGAATTTTTACACGATACGCTCATTATTTGGAAAGGTATTTCCATTTTGGAAATTGATATTTTTAAAAACTTTTAATTTCATTGTACCTACTAATGAATATTTTAGTAATCTTATAATTTTCACCTTTTCTGATGTAAACCCTAATTTACTAAGTATCGACTTTTGATTTTTAAATATGGTTACTTCTATATTATAATAAGTAATAGATAACCATTATCCATTACTATATTATATGGGCAATAATAATACTAAATACTTACCTAGTATTTATAATATTACTTAGTATTTAGAAAAAAAATCTTCTTACTCGACTCTAGTTGTGCGTTGGCCCACGAGAACTTGGCAATCGCAATCCCCGAATTGTCCAACGTAATACTATAGGCAAAGCAAGAAACAATAATACGAGTATTATGTTTCAGACTTTGCTCAGACTCCAGAATTCGTAAGTAATATATTATTAGCTAGATAATTAAGAATATCTTAATATTAAAACCTCAGATTTTGAGCAATAAATACCTAAGTTCAAGCCAAATTAACGACTATATATAGTCTATAGCTGATGTACCTATATATAGTAGCTATATATATAGGTACCTATAATATAGATACTAACGATGTATAACTATTAACTAAAGTATAGTTGAATATTTTTCAAGTGTTACTGATCTTTAATCTCATATATCTATTTATATGTTTGAATGTTAGCTATAAAATTTATTTTATAACTTTTTATTTGAAATGTAATAATTTGTGTAGGCGAATATATTACAATAGGTACAGATAACCAGCTATATTTTATTTATAAGTTTATAACCTATATTATAGGTATAGTATATATAATATGGGTATATTATTTATCTATATACAATTTAGCTATATAATATATAGATTATACATAGATGATTTAATTATTTAAACTCAACATTTTATAATAAAAATAAACCATTGCAAAATGCAAAACATACATAGGTATATGTCTTATAAATATTAATTAGTGGAAAAGTTACAGCGATTTAAAAAACTAAAAATATAGGATTTTTGTACATTCCATATTATATGCTATATTATAAGAAATGTGTAAAAAAGCCTACGAGATCGTATACAAAATGTTGTCCTTTAAATATTTTATAATAGATAAATTTTAACTATAAAACTATTGTTACGGGACATATTACAGATAGGTATAGATAGAAATTATATCTATATATATATTATGCATGAGATATTTATAGATTACTTTATCTAAATATTTTTAATTGTTAATTTTTTATTTTTAATTTACAAACTTCTTAAAAATTGCCTATACAGAATACCTCTTAAAAATGGAAGATGTGACGTTCTCATACAAAAAACCAATAATAAACATTTTATAATGGTCTTAGAGTTGAAACACTTATTATAAAATATTTAAATGACAACATTTAGGGTACGGTCTTGGAAGCTTTTTACCTTTATTTATTATGTACAGCCCAATATCAAGTGTACAAAAATTAATTTTTTAGTTTTTTAAATAACTGCAAATTTTTACTAATTAATATTTTACAAAACGCCTATAAGATCGCATCCAAAACGATATTTCTATACATTTGAAAGTGTCTGACCTCTAAAACTTTAGAGATAACTTTGTGAACATGTTTTTACTGTTGAAAATCATCGTTTTAATGGTTTTTCAATTGGTAATTAACAATTGAAATTATTAAAATAAATGTTAAAAGTAATTTAAAAATAGTCCCATACCGCACCACTTTTTATTGTTATTGTTAAATAACCAAGAAGACGCATATATATAAATATGTTTATGAAAAACATATAAAAAAAGTATTTTAAAATGATTTTAGAGGTAATAATAATAATAATAATAATAATAATAATACACCTATCTATATATCTATTGTCCTTTATTAATTTATAAAATGAATAAAGGACAATATTTTGGAGACGATTAGATCTTATTAGTGTTTCATATGATTTTTCAATAAAGTCGTTCAATTATTGATATTAGGTATACCGGATACCTATTGTATATACAAAAAACCTTTATTTTTACTTTTTTAAATGCCATTACATAACTTTTTAGTAATTAATATTTTTAAAAACGCCGATGAGATAGTCTCTAAAATATTGTTCTTTATATATTTGACAATAGGTGTTCTAATTCTAAAATCATTTTAAGATGTCATTTCATTGGTTTTTCGTGGATATGTACTACTAAAAATTGGTGTGACGTCCTCTTAATATCTTATTCTCCGACTATAGTATTTTTTGCTCTATTCGGTTTGTTAATGTCCATATACTTTACAGTGGCGTATCTAACAGTCGTTTAGTCAGTAAATGCTGACGGGATCCCCTCTATACGGTGGTGGCATTAGGTTTTTTTTAACTTATTTACGTGAGACACCCCCCCCCCCCATAAATCATAAATAGTTTCTTCGGGAAGGCCCTGAAAGTGGTTATAGTGGTTATCTATGGCATATAAAATAACAAAAAAAAGGTCAACACAATTTTGACGCCCCCCCCCCTAAAAAAAATTTCAATGTTAGAGCTACCACTGCCTCTATAACCAATAACTTATATATATATATTAATTTAATTTAATATTAACCTCAAAAAATATTAAAAATTTATTAAAATTATATATATATATATATATATACAGGTACAATATATTAAATTATACTGAAATTTGCAGTGTAGTGGTGAGAAAAATTTTCAATACCAACCATTATTATTATTTTTTTTGTTTCTTTTTAGCCTGGGGCCTTTAGTCTTTACCATTTCAAAATACTTTTTTCTTCTTTAATTTTGCTTATTTTCTTGTTTTCGAAACGATTTTTGTACTTTTGAGAGCCCCCACCGAATTTTGTCCCCAGGGCTCCAAACTATAAATCTCACCCGGATTCGTAGTATATACAGAAACAAATTAAACCTTTGGATTGGAGCTCCTCTCTGAATTTGTCGACCAGCATTTAACTCTTAGATCCGCCACTGATACTTCATAACCGTATGTATTGGTAGTGCCAGTGGCGTTTCTTGACTTTGGACATTGGGCGTTAATGTATAATAGAAATGCACCCCCCCCCCTCTTTACATAAGAAAAATATGAATGCACGAAATATATATTATAATATGCGACGTTTTTGCATGCTCTGAACTCAATAATAGGTATAACCAGTGGTTAAAGTAGAATATATTTGCAGGGAAGACTATAGCTAATGCAAAAAAAAGGCGTCCCCTGAACCAATACCTTAATATTTTTTAAAATATTTATATGAATTTAACTTTTAATCCATGTTATTATTGACCTAATTTGTAAAAATTGATCACGGACGTATACACGTATATACCTGTTATTATGTATAATGTACATATACTCCGTGGTTATAACTTTAAAATACGCATATTAATAATTACCTATATTCCGGCCAAGGAGAGAATGTCTGGAGAACAAGGAAAAATCGAAATAGTTTTTTCTATAATATATAGATTTTGCGTACAATTTGTAACAATTGTAACTAAATAGGTACCATTTTTTAAACTTTTAGATTCTGAGCGTAGCGAGGGAGCTAGTGGTTTTACAATGATGTTTTTTTTTTTTTTTTTTTTTTTTTATAT
>JAIPRL010003552.1:18242-45974 GCA_025469235.1 Pemphigus obesinymphae
CATATCGATATAATTTAATTGAAAAAAATTATTCATATTGTATATATTTTATAATAATATATATTATAAAACATATTTCTATGTCAGTGTAATAAATTACTAAATCTAAATATCATGTGAAATTTATGAATAAACTAAATCAAATTTTATATTTAGCCTACTTGCTTGTCTCGGTACCTCAATTATTAGGTAGTGTGAGTTTTCTAGTAGGCTTATACTAAATAGTTCGATATTATTCACAATTACTTTTCATCAATGAAATAAAAATTGAAACCATATCGATATAATTTAATTGAAAAAAATTATTCATATTGTATATATTTTATAATAATATATATTATAAAACATATTTCTATGTCAGTGTAATAAATTACTAAATCTAAATATCATGTGAAATTTATAAATAAACTAAATCAAATTTTATATTTAGCCTACTTGCTTGTCTCGGTACCTCAATTATTAGGTAGTGTGAGTTTTCTAGTAGGCTTATATTAAATAGTTCGATATTATTCACAATTACTTTTCATCAATGAAATAAAAATTGAAACCATATCGATATAATTTAATTGAAGAAAATAATTCATATTGTTATTATTTTATAGTATATATATTATGAAAAATATATTTCTATGTTAATGGTGGATATGTAAATGCTATAAATTCTGATCCCTGCATATTTCAATATCAAATAAATATTATAAATATATATTTTTATAGGATGAGTTTAGTTCTAATGTACAACAATGGAATGATGTACGGCGTGAATGTGTTGATCTAGCTTATAGAAAATTATTGATGCCTGAAATGGTAAAAGAACTCAGACGAAATTTACTAGCTGAATCTAAAGAGAATATCTTAAAAGCTTGTAAACATAAACTAGCAAATTGGCTAGCAGTAAGTATACTATATTTCAATGAAAAAAACAAAAATGTTATTACATTTTTAAATCCTTGTGTTAGGTGGGCCCATATAAGCCAGAAGTAGATGAAGATGATGACGATTGGGATACCAGCAAGGGCATTAGAGTAATGGGCTTAGCATATTCTCCTGATCATGAGCAAGCATCGTTTGCATGTATTTTATCACCTGATGGTGAAGTTCTCGATCATTTACGTTTGCCATATATTATGAAAAGACCATTTAATGATGATGTAAAAGCAAAAAGAGACTCGGATTTTAATCATATAAGACATTTTGTGATGTCTAAAAGACCACATTTAATAGTTCTTGGAGCAGAATCTAGAGATGCATTATGGCTAGTTCGAGACATCAAGGTGGTTATTGAAAAACTAGTTGTTGATGAACAATTTCCCCAAATACAAGTTGAAATTTTAGACAACCATTTAGCTAGGATTTATGCCAATTCTATCAAAGGAGAAGTAAACACATTTTTATCCAACAATTATATTTGATTGTCTTGGTTTTTAATTAATTATTTATATTTATTATTAGAATGAGTTTAGGGACTATCCACAACTTTTACGTGAAGCCATATCTTTAGGACGTAGAATGCAAGATCCTCTAGTCGAATTTTCTCAATTATGTACTACAGATGATGAAATATTATGTCTTCGCTATCATCAATATCAAGTAAGTTTTTTTTTTATGATTTATTTATTTTTAGAATATGTACCTATAGTCGTAGGCACAAAAACTGGCAGGTTAGTGAAACACTTCATGAGGTCTACCTATACTTATCACTATGAAACAATATTGGTAAGCGAATGCAATTTGATAAAATAACATGAAAAATATTACATAAAAACATAACATTCTTTGTATATTAATTTGAGAACAACACCTGCATCCTGAATGAGAGTAACTCATATCTTATCCACCAATTTTTGTAACTACGATTACAATATTAATCGTATGTACTAATTAAATTATTTTAAGTAGGTATCCAATACTATTTAGTGCGATCAAATCTAAATAAATCATTATCATGCTACCACATATAACGTGTTTTTTTTTTTTATTAATCTGTAGGAAAATATATTAATATTTGTAAATTTATCAGTGTTGTATACTATTCAGTGGGTATAAGTAGTAATAAGCTTTGCTTACATTGGAACTTAGGAAAAAATTAGTATTATTAACTTTATAATATTATGAAAATTACATTAATGATTTAAACATGTTGTATCTACAATATAATAGTTTCTTATATAATTTCTTAATAAACAGTTTCCTTATCGATACAATTTGTACTAAATATAAATATTATAAAAGTCATGGACCAAAATATTATACTGAGCATAGTTTTTGTTCTATACGTATTTTTAAATATCTGAAATATGTGATTAAAAACCATTAAATTTGGAAAAATTATTTAGACTAAAAAGTTTTTATGTTTACCCATAGTAAATATTCTTATCTTTTATTTTCTGTTTAAATCTTGAATCTATGATAACCAAGAACATCTTTAAGTTTAAATATTGATGATGTAAATTTCATTTATTACCTTTATGTAAAAACAATGTACTCAATGAATGTATCGCTGGAAACTAATATACTCTTCAAAGAGTTAAAATCAGTTTAAAAAAAAATAACTTTTCCAAATCCAATGTCGATGCATAATATTTTGAAGTAATTTTTTTGCATAAATGATGGTTCTAAACCCAAAATTTGACAGAACTACTCAAATATTTGGTATTATTATTCTTATTGATTTTTGGGAATTTTATTCCAATTACCATATAAAACTAAAAATAACATCAAAGTTAGCAATCAACAAAAAAAAAAATTAATCAATACTACGATTAATTTATACCAAATATTAATAGTTAATATGTATTTTTTTTTTTTTTTTGTAAGAACATACAAGTCAATTAATTTTTTATTATTTTAAAATATATATCGTAGATTGATGATTTATGATTTTGTTTAAAACTAGTATGTAATATGTATAATAATGTTTTAAGTTTTTCATTTTTTAAAACATGTAACTTCTTTGATAAACAATATTTTACCAAAAGGATATGTATTTTTCTAGAGAATATTCTCCTTTTTAAAATTGGTAATAGGTGTTTTAACGTAGACACCACATTTGTTGTTTTGCGTAGTGTAATTTTGCTATATTGCCCATTAGATAGACAAAGACAAGCAAATGCAGGTGCGACGTCCTCTTAAGTGTAAATGCTACTGTACAGCATACTGTATTTTTATTTTGTCACTACTGTAAAATTACAAAAATGTCATTTACGACATTTTTCATTGTAAGTGTTGGTATACCAAATTTGAAGCTACAATACTTTACATCAATGTTTTAAGATTAAATCTATAAAAATTAGTTAATTTAATTTTGAGTTAAGTTAAAAATGCATTATTTCTACCTATCAATTTATTTTAATGAAGTTTTATTATTAATAATTATTTTATGTACTTAATGAATTATATTATAATAATTAATATTATTTTAGGAAGTTTTAAATCAAGAGGAGTTACTTGAAGGATTATATCAAGAATTTATTAATCGTACTAATGAAGTGGGTGTTGATATAAATGATGTTGTTCAACGTGTCTATGCTCCTAATCTTTTACAATTTGTCTGTGGCTTGGGGCCTCGTAAAGCCACTGCACTAATTAAACTAATGAAGCAAACAAATCAACGATTAGAAAACCGAACCCAACTGGTTACTTCATGTCATATGGGGCCTAAGATATTTATAAATTGTGCTGGGTTTATTAAAATTGACACAAATTCTTTGGGTGATAGTACTGAGGCTTATGTAGAAGTTTTGGATGGATCTAGAGTGCATCCAGAAACATATGAATGGGCTAGAAAAATGGCAGTGGATGCGCTTGAATATGATGATGAGGAGGCAAACCCAGCAGGAGCTTTAGAAGAAATTTTAGATGCACCTGAAAGGCTTAAAGATTTAGATTTAGATGCATTTGCTGAAGAATTAGAAAGACAGGTACATTTATATTGTATACCTTAATTTTCTAATGGTTATTTAATTTTTCAAAATATTTTAGGGATTTGGTAATAAAAGTATTACACTGTATGATATACGTCAAGAATTGAATCACCGTTATAAAGATATTAGAGTGACATATAAACCTCCCAATCCTGCACAGATTTTTGAACTCCTAACTAAAGAAACCCAAGAAACATTTTTTGTTGGAAAAATGGTTCTAGCTACTGTAACTGGAATTGCCCGTAGAAAACCACAAAATGATCAACTTGACAAAGCAAATCCAGTGAGAAATGATGAAACTGGCTTATGGCAATGTCCATTTTGTTTTAAGAACGACTTCCTCGAATTATCTGATGTAAGTCGACTTTTATAGTTATTTAATTATTAGATATAGATATTTATTTATTATTTAATATAGGTATGGAATCATTTTGATGCTGGTGGTTGCCCAGGACAAGCATCTGGAATTCGTATAAGACAAGATAATGGTATTAGTGGCTTTATCGCCATGAAAAATTTATCAAACACTCATGTAGCCAATCCTGAAGACCGCGTTCGTTTTAATCAAGCTATACATTGTCGAATTATAAAAATTGAACCAGATAGATTCTCATTTGAAGCTACATCCAAAAGTTCAGATTTAAAAGACGAAGAACACCGTTGGCGACCTCAAAAGGATCCTTATTACGATCATGAAGCTGAAAGTCGTCATCGAAAAATTGAATTAGACAAAAATAAAATTAAAAATGCACAAACATATATAAAACGTGTAATTGTTCATCCATGTTTCCACAATGTATCGTTTGCAGAAGCTGTAAAATTATTAAATAACTCTGATCAAGGAGATGCTATTATTAGGCCATCTAGTAAAGGTGCTGATCATTTAACTGTTACTTGGAAAGTGGCTGATAATGTTTACCAACATATTGATATACATGAAAAAGGCAAAATGAATGCATTTTCATTGGGACGTTCACTTTGGATTGGTAGTGAAGAATTTGAAGATTTGGATGAAATTATTGCACGTCATATTACTCCAATGGCCGGTAATGCTAGAGAATTATTACGCTTTAGGTATTATCGAGATACAGATGGTGGTAATATTGAAAAAGCAGAGCAAATACTCCGGGAAGAAAAAGCTAGTAATCCTTCAAAAATCCATTACATTGTATCTGTTTCGCAGGTTTGTTAATAATTAATGCATTATATATTTTACTTTATCTTATTATTAATTTTTTTTACAGAAATATGCAGGTAAATTTCTTCTATCATGTTTACCTACTCGTAGATCAAAACATGAATACATCACTGTTACACCAGAAGGTTATCGTTTCCGTAGCCAAAATTTTGATTCTGTTGGATCTTTATTCAGATGGTATAAAGAACATTTCCGAGATGCTACACCTCATGTTACACCTGTAGCATCACGGTCTGCAGGACAATCTTATGGACCTTCTCCACATCTCGGCAAGTGTTTTAATAATAATATCTATCTTCTTTTTTCCTAAATATTTAAGGTCGATCAGCTACTTTAGTCCTTCACTTAACTCATTATTCTTTATTTTTACCTGACCATCTCATATCACTATTACACCAGTCGCCTCTTTTCAATCTTCCTTTTCCCTTCCATATACATTCCCTTTACTTGTATTACCTCTTTCTCTTCCCTCCTTAAAATATGCTAAGACCATCTTAATCTATTCTTTCTCATTTTGTCTTATTATTGAAACTACTCTAAATATATACTTATTTCTTATTTTATCTTTTCCACATTCTCATCTCTGCTGTTCTATCTTCCTATCTACTGCCCAATATACTTTTATACATCATTAAAGGTCTTACCATTGTCTTATAAAATTTACCTTTTAACTGAATTGAGGGATCCATTTGTCACAATATACTTAACACTTCTCTCCACATCATCCTGTATTTCATATATTGCTCGAAACCACCATTTTTCTGTAGAATAGATACTACTTGAATACTTTAACCTCTCAATCTCATCCACTTATTTTAATATCTATAAGAAATTAATAATTATTAATTATTTATTTTGTTTTCATTAATTATTTTAGAACCTTCACCAATGAATCGTAGTCATAGTAGCCACTCGAATGCTACACCTCAATACTCGCAATCCCCACATGCAGCATATAATAACATTCAACCATCTGCATATAACACTGTAAGTTGATTAACTAAATAAAATATAATATATATATATTTATTAACAATTTATTTTTACTTTAGCCATACACACCATCGGGACAAACTCCTTACATCGGCAATTATGCTACTCCTCGTTATGGTGCTTCTCAAGCACCAGTTCATGATGGTGTTTTTCTTCATCCTAGCTCCCTTACACCAATTGTTCAAAGCAGTCCTAGACCTTCCTCTACCACCCCTAGACCACCAGTACAAGCAGATCCTAATGATTGGAGACGTATGGCTGAAGAATGGGCTAAAGCTAAACAACGAGGAGATGGAGGATATTCTACACCGATGTCTGATGGGGGACGACATACGCCTCGCAGCAGGTAATTAGCTAACACTTATAACATCATTTCTTCTAAGTTCTCTTACTAAATAAAATAACCCATAATCTCAAAAGATTAATATTTAAAAAGAATAATGCTCATGTAGTTGATAAACGTTCTAGGACTACTACTTATTTTCCAATCTTGAAACTAAATATAATAAAACAATCGATCCAAAGCTAACTATAAAAACTATGTCATACGTACTGAAAAATCATTGTTTACTTCTCCTTTTAATTTCTGGAAATATGATAATGTAAACACAAATTCTATCACTTCATCTGCTAACCTATTCATTACATATTTGTCTTCATCATACAACCCACCAATCCGTTTTTCATCCTATCTACCCTACACTCATTAAAAATACATCTTCTAATGGTCCCGAAAATATATCTGCCCATTGTTTGTTTAACTGTCGTCATGCAATTCCATATCCTATCTTCTTATTATTTTGTCATTCTTTAATTGAAAGTGTATTTCCTACTGTATGGAAAATATCTTTAATAATACCTATCCATAAATCTGGTGACTCATCTGATGTTAAAAATTATAAACCTATTCCTCATATAGCTAAACTCTTAGCTAGTCTCTAGTTTAATCTAGAATTAAGAGAAGCTTGAGTCATATTATTATTGATGATCAATATAGTTTTAATTTAGACTTGGGAAATCAACAATTACTATAATATATTAATACATTTCACGAGAGATCATCCAGAATAATACATGTTAAAAGAATGCAGTGTGACTGTAACGAGATGAAAACACATTTCAAAATGCATTCTTATATGCCTGTAAGTGATAAGTGCTAATAAAATAAAAAAGAAGGTGCCACATGTGTATTTTTATAGAGTACAATTAACATTGCGAAGATTGACAAATTTTTCTTGATGATCTCTTGTGAAATTCAATATAATAGTGTTGTATTCACATTTTACCTAACTAATGTTTTAAATCAGTGGGGCTCTATGTTCCTTCTTATTATTCTAGAAACCATACTCTTTTTCTTTATTCCTTGTCATTCGACTTCTTATGGCTACAACAATCCTTTTCACCGAATGCTTCATAAATAATGAACCTTCATATTTTCTGTCTTAATAAAATTTAATTGTAAGTTAATTTTATTTGTAATGTACATTAATTGTAAATAAGTTGTTTTCTATCTTATTATAATACTGTAATAATTCATATGTATATCTACTTACAAAATTGCTGATTGGCGTTAATAAAAAAAAAAAAATAATATGTTACAATGTACAATTATTAACTTTTAATCAATATAGGTCCAAATTTTCTATAAAATTGAGATCATAGATATAAATAAACAAATTTATTTTATTTATTATTTTATCTGAAAGCCCTCATTTAAATTTTACCGTCTTAAAAATAATTAATCATAATTTTGTTATTATTTTAGGTATAACAATCATCGTTATAATAATATGAGCAGAGATAGGGATACAAGCACTCCACGCAGTGATGCTCCGTCTCCTACCCCAAGTGCCTCATCATATGGCTACCATTCGCCAGCACCATCAAAGAACTACAAAAGTAGTCATACTACTTCATCGCATCATACAACAAAATCTCCACGTGGCCCATCCTCTAATTCTGGTACACCGTATGATCCTTTTACAATGGAACCTGGTCAAGACTCGCCTGGGGTGTACGCATCGTCATCACGTACTGGAAGAAATGATGAAAATATACCAGATATGAGATATGCATCGCCTGGTGCAAGGTGGACACCAAGATCTGGTCGTTCAACTCCCCATACCATCAATAGCCCTAGATCAATGATTGAATCGTCTATGGGCGATAACACGCCATTGTATGAAGACTCATAGATGAATTAAAAATTTCTCATTTTTATTTTATTTTTATATATAGATCAGTTCCCATTTTTAGGTATATATTTATATATATATATTTTTATTTAAAGGTATTAGATTTCATTGAACAACATACATGAAATTTGGTGTTTATAGTTTTACATTTAAATTTGATATTTTCATTTTGATCAAATCATGTAAAACTTACAGTTTTGAACCTGGTATTTTATATTAATAGAATTTAAATATATTGTGCTGAAAATTTCTTGAAATTAAATTAAGATAAATATAAAGACTATTTTTTTCCCCATCAGCATTTTACATTATTATTTTAGCTGTTCGAAAATATTTAGTAAATTAAATAAAAAATATGTTAAATACTTGAATGTTTTTTATTATTATTGACATTTTGCTCGTCTTTTAATATAAACAGTAAACACTAATATTAAAAAATAATAGCTGTGAAATACTTGTAAAATTACTCATTTGTAAGTCCATACTTAAAATTGTAATATTATATATATATATATATATTTTACTTTGTTTTATTCTATACAAAAATATAATAAAACCTATAAAATAATTACATTAAACAAAATTTTTAAATATTTGACAAATATCCAATGTCCTTATTGATAAATAAAAAAATGATTAAGACTAATGGAGAGTCGAATGTTCATTTATCATCAACCGATTTATAATTGACTCATTTGGTTGCATAACAAAATATTTAATCCAATAATATGGCATATTATGGTTAACTAATAAGAGATGTCGAATTAAGTATTTGGCATTAAATAAATGGACACTACAAGGATATTTGTGAATAAAATATAACGGTGAAATAAAGAAAATAAATTATCACTAGAGCCCAGATTTGTGGGCATTTGCGTGTTTTTTAACAGCAAAATATTGCCAAATAAATGTCATTTTTAACATACAACTTTTTTAATTGCATAGGTAAATGATTTTTAAATGCATAATATTAATATTTGGACATATTTAATTTTCTAACAAACATTTATTATAGTACCTATATTTTATGATTACCTACATATGTACAGTGTGTTCTCATTTTGAGCAGAACAAGGAAACTATTTATTTTTTTGTTTTTCTAGAAACATGTTTTTGGGTAGGAGTCTAATAAGACTTTTAGAATAAAGAACTTTTATGATAGCAAAGTCGTTCTAGATAGCACTTTCTAGAAATCAGATTTTGTGATTTTCTTAAGCATATAGGAAAACTACTGTTTAATAGAATATTTGTATAAATGGAAAATGAAAAAAAATATTGCCATGATTAATTTGATTACTACATTATATTACTAATATTATGGCAGAAGTTCCCAACCTTTTTTGACTTGCAGCACCCTAAAGTATTATCTAAAAATCCCGAGACACTATAGTATCTAGTATATTGTGTATTTATATTTCTTAACTTCGGTTTTCTTTAGCAAAGAATAAACAAACATGATATTTAAAAAAAAATGCAATACTTTTAAAATTAATTATATATTACTAAATAGGTAATTTATTAGACTAATTACTAATACTAATGAGACACTTAAACTTGTTATTTTTTATATTTATATTTTATTACATTAAACATACTTATCTTTCATAAAATCTTTATTTTTCAATTGTGAAAAATATGTATGATTGCTTTATATTTGAAATAATTTCACAGCATCCAATTTTACAATAAACAATAAACTAAATTATCTACTTGAAAATAATTTTGACGGTTAAAAGGCTTTTACGTGTAAGCGAAATGAGCTATACATCATTATGAATAATACCATACAGCATCGATTGAGCTGTCGCCTATGCATTTCCGACTATGTTTAAATTATATACGGTAGACATCTAATATTTATGTGATGCATCATTGATTAACAGATAAGTAAAAAAAAATTGTGCATAAATGCCATTTTACACTTTTAAATTATTATATGGTTAGTGACACATAATATGTTGTATACAACAAATGTAACATTTTCATTCATAGTAAGCACCATCGTACAGGTAAATTAATAGTTATGGAATAAGTGTTAACTTTTTTTGGTTAATTAAAAAATGTAAGTGCCTGATTTGGAAAGGCTATGGTAAATATTTTTATTTCAAAATTCTTTAATAAGAAATAATGTTTTATCTTTTATGGTTTATTCAAAATGCTAAAAACAAAATCGTGTTTTTGTTTAATTATGTTATTCTTTCTCCTGTAGTTACAAAAGTGTTGCATACCTGCACCAAATAGCCTTTTAACCATCGATATTATCATCAGGTTATAATATTACTATAATCATGTAAAACAACAAATTTAAAAAGTAAAAGGAAGCTAAATAATAACTAGGTAAATAATGACTAGGTAGTTAAAAAATAATTTCCAAGATTTAAACGAAAAAATTCTCAACCAGACACAAAACATAGAATTTACAAATCATATTTACATATACTACTGAACGGTTTATTACCAAAAGTTGGCATATGATCTAATAAAAGTAAAAGTGTTGGTTTAGAACAAACAAATAGATTTTAATTCTATTATTATTTTCTATATTTTAGGTTTTGGAGATGGTGTACATGGTTTATTTTTATGTCAATTGAGGATATTTACATCAAATTTTAACATCTCTCTTAACTCCTCAAGTATGTCTGAGCTAACAGAACAAAGACTACGGTGAGATGTTTTAGAACTAATAGTTTCTGATTGTGTGCTTATTCTCTTTACTTCAGATTTTGCAGATTGTGTATGTGATGTATATTTATTCCGATTCAGGATTTTTTCATCAAATTTAAGCATCTCTCCTAATTCTTTGATAATGTCTGGATTAACAGAACAAGGATGACGATGACAAGATGATTCAGAACGTATAGCTTTTTGTTTGGTTCTTATCCTTTGTACAATAAGATTTGGAGATGGTGTACTTAATTTTTTTTTATGTCGTTTCAGGAAATTTTCATCAAATTTTAACATCTCTCCTAATTCTTCAATAGTATCTGGGTTAACTGAACAATAACGATGCATTCTTGACAAACGTAACCGAGATCGTTGAAGGGAATAATTTTTTACACCGTCTGAATTTCTAAAATGATTGAAAAAAATATAACTTCAACACTAATAAAACGTCGGTAAAAAACAAAAATATTATATAATTTCATAGCCTAATGTTTCTAAGTCACTTTAATACTTACACGGCCACTTTAGTGTTGTATACTTCTATAATAGAGTCGGTTGTTCTTTCGGAACTTGTTCCTGCAATACCAATATTTCTTCTCAAATAAGCCATTGGTATGTCTACTAATGGAGCTAAATGATTATGATGTTTATTTATATTTAACCAATTTTCACTACTATCTACGCTTATAATCGCAGATCCTGAACAAAACGCAGTCTTGTTTTTTCGATTTTCAGATAGCAAATATCTAAAGGATTAAAAAATATATATTTATATGGTTAGTAAAAATATGTCATTTCAATTTTATATATTGTAATTCAATTAGAATAATCTGAGATTAGTCACACTTACATTTTATCTTGACTATTAGTTTTATGATGTTTATAGGATAAATTATCCATGTAAATTTGAGATTTTAGTTGTACACCAGACAATGCTATGTTTGTAACTGCTCCCTCTAATGATTGACTATTCCTTACTGATGCATCCCCTTCAATTGTTCGAGTGTATGCATTTTCTTCATGAACTGTCGAAAACATATTATAAACTCAAACTGTATCCACATGTAATCATGATGCTTTTTTTATGAATTTATTTTAAATGACAATCAACAATACATAAAGAAATCAAGAGTTATTCAATATTCATATTATACTATGATAGGTACCTACATTATAAAAAATGGTAAAAGGTCGTTTTGTTTCCGAAAAATATGCCATTTTGTTTCAATATAATACATATTTCTCCCCAAAAAATGTAATTAAAAATAAAACATTTTATTATTTTTTTATTCACATTATTATAAACAAAACATAACATAAAATATTATAATAAACAATAAAATATTTTTATCACTATAAAGTTTTCATTTATAATACAGATTTTTCTTTTATTCGTACAAATTATATAATATTTAACATACTATAATTAATTATTCTTATATAATTAAAATAAAAAGAATAATTCAATAAAAAATTGCTTTTAATACTTTAAGAAATCATACTAATTAATTATTTAGGGAACTATAATTTATACAGAAGTAAAATCATCAGAATTAATCGTCAATTCCATTTTTTGAACTTGTGCGTCAGTGTGCGTGTGTTTTTTGGACGATATACTATTATAGAAATAAAAATATATTTGAATATATAGATAATTAAAAAAGTAACTATCAAATTAGAAAAATTATTATCTCCAAAGAATAATTTGATTATTACATATACAATTTATAATAAATATTAATACACAATACATTATTACACCTAACATACTTACTTGAAACAAAATATAATTTAAATAAGGGAGAAAATGTCAAAACAAAAATTATTTTGGAGACAAAATGTCTATTTTTGCATATCTAATATAAATAATATCACCTCCGACCATGAGAGATATTCCGATGTCATGTGACCCCTGGGGATACCCCTCATTCGTGGGATTGACTTTTTTTTTTCATTTTTTTTAATTTGAATTGGTTCCCATTTGATTTTTGGTGGTCTCAAAGTAGGATTCCTTAGAACAGATATTATCAATATCTAGGAGGACTCTATTGGGATTCTATAAAGATTCTCTATACTGACCTGAAAAGGAATCCTGTACTTCTCTTGAGGAGTCCTGGTGCTACCTATAGTATTTTTTTGTAGTTGAATTTTAATCATTTTCAATGTTAAAAAGATATCAATCACATTATTGCAAAATTGTCTTATGTTTGTTATTTAATTACATACAGGTTTGTTCATTTTATAATATTTATAAAATTTGATGTGGATATTTTTAATAAAATATAGTACATTATGCAGAATGTGTTTGAATTTTTTGAGAATAATTGTCCAAGAAACTAGGTAGGTAGGTACCTATAGGTATATATTATAATTATTGATTACCACTAATTTCTTCTTGAGATTCCTCTTTGTCTTTTTTTGATTGCTTTTCATTATTGTTGTCGACTAAATCTTTGTCTTTACTGTACGAATACTGCAGTTGAATGTCCACTTCTGGAACTAGAAAACAAATAGTATTTAATTAAATTGTTTATTATTAAATAGGTAGGTACCTACCTACCTATTTAAAAATATTTAAATAAAAAAACCAATTACCTGGTAGAAAGTAGCTGTGGTCCAATTGATTGACGTTCACTAGATTAGTATAGGTGTTATTGTTTTCCATTGAAAAAACCTCCTTATTCCAGCTTATATAAATAATATTGACGGCTGGAACAAAAATCATAAACATATAAACAAAAAAAAAAAAAAAAAAAAAAACCCCATATCATTGGTTTTAATAAGTTCATTTAATTTAATTGATACCTACACATGATATATAATATAGGTACACAATACGTAGCATCAAAATAATATTTTTAAAATACTTTTCTAAATAAAAACTGAATAAAACCGATCATACGCATATTATAAATAATAGGTACTTTTTTATGGGTATTTTTATAGGTACGGTTAACTTTTGAAGATTACCATGATAAATATGTGTGTAAATTAAATATCGTTAAATTAATTTTTATTCATGTAAAACATAACAATTAATTTTATTTACAGAACGAAATATTCAAATTATTGTTAAATTCATGAAGACCGGAGACTAGAGATGTCTAGTCTTCGTGGTTAAAATATAATATTTATACATTATGATATATATGTACCTACCTATATTGTTTGCAGAACACGATTTAAGATAGGTAATTTAATTTATTTTATTTAATTACCTATCTTAAATCATGGTGCGTCTTACCACTTTTATCTTCTACAGGTTATATCGTATACAGAGTGATAACAATGTCACAATATTGTAATATCAAATATTTATTTTATAAATACTATTAAAAATACATAAAAATGTGTTAAAATAATTAGAGTCCAGATTTGTATTCATTTTCATATATATATATTTTTTTTTTTTTTATTGAAAGTATGCAGCTCGATGGAAGTATGAAAAGTCAACGATTATTGTTCAGCAGAGTGCATAATACCTAAAAAGCTCATAGTGCATATGAATGCATATTTTAAGGATACGTATAGGTATATATAGCTGGAATGGCATATTTGAAGAATTTTGTCTATTTCGTACTGTTTTAACCTATATAAATATATATTAGTTAAAAATTGTACTTTAATTATCGAGTTGATATCAAAAATACGAACAATATGATCAAAAATTAAATTTACCTATCTCTAAATTTCAACCAAAAATCAATGTTTATTTTTTAATATTTATAAAATAAACAGTAGATACGCGATAATTCATTTTTCTTAGATATTTGTTTATAATTATTGTTATTTTTCTCGTATTATTCTGTATCTATAACATAAACATATCTTTTTTTTATGAAAATAGTATTATAAATAGTTCAAATAAAAATAAATACCTATATATTATATATGTATGTATTATATATGTAGGTACCCTACATCATTTCATGACATATGGATGAAACAAAAAATAGTTAGTTTTGTTTTAATATGATGTTTTTTTTTTTTTTTTTTTTTATGTCTGTTTACATTTTTTTAGATAGAATTTGAGCAGGAATTTTGGAATAAATAAATTTTTTATTAGAATATTACCTAGTTCTAGTTGGTATTATGAAGTGGGCATTTTTCGATTTTCACAGTACAGTTTTCTTAATAGTGAAGAAAAAAAGAAAAGAAAAGAACAAAAATATTTTATAATTGTATGAGAAATCGTAAAATAATAAATAAAATGTCCATGGTTATTTATTTTATATATAATCACATGAGTAGCCTACTTACCACCTACTTTCCGAAATCCACTCATAAATCGTCTTTCGGATGCAATGATTTATCTATTTGCTTTGAAATTGAAAATAACTATGATACGCACTGTATATCCTGTCTGAGAACTTAAGTGACGTTGGACCAACTTCCACCACCTGTAGGTATCCGGGCGACTTTTTTTCAATTTTCGTTCAGAGAAGATTTTTGAGATGAACTTTCGAAATAAGAACCCTATATATTATTACTTTTTGTGCAATAATCATGCATAAATAATTTTTAATGTGATTGATTTTATTTAAGCATTTTATAGACCAAAAACCTTTGATGAATAATAAATTAAAGTTTTTAGAAATATTGCATCATATAAACTAGCATGCGTATCCGGTAAAATATGGGTTAGAGTGCTGCAGGTCAGCAGCTAGCAGGTGGCTCCCTGGAAACGGTGCATCGGTGGAGCTGCATCAGCTTGAATTTTGCCGAGTGCGCATGTGGAAATAATGCAATTTCTAGGCTTTAAATCAATATTCGACGTCAAAGTGTCATCCAAAAGTTTTGATTTATAAAATTGTTTCAACAATTAATTTTATTTTATTAATTATACAAATACATTATGATATTTGTATTAAAAATATATAGGTCCTATTTTTTTCTTCAAATTTGTAATGCAGTACTGCTCAAGTATTTTTTATAACGACCATATTTTTAATTTAAATGGAAAATCTATTTATTCTATATATTATAAATCGGGCCCTAGATTTTATTGAAAATTTGATGAAAATGCACGATGTTTTCTTGGCTAAAAATGGATTTCTATCGTTTACAAATCTACCTAAATTACCTAAAATAACTACCTAATTATTTTTATGAAATTTTTAATAAATTTTTCGGTCACTTTTAGTAATTTTCAATTCACAAAATTATTATTTATGTGTGTGATACACATTCAGTTTTACAAATCCTTTATTTTAAATCAAATAATACTAAAAATAATAATACACAAAAATGTGCAAACGAATATTTTATTAATTAGTATTTTGTATTAGATTCTGAGAGAAACAAGGTATGTAGTATAGATATGCAAGGGCCGAAAATTTTCGACCTGGCTCGGTTCGGTACAAAATATTTTGTTAAAAAAAAAGCCGAGCCCGAAGACAAAGCTAAACGCTTAAAAAGCCTGGTCCGGTTCAAAGATGTCTTACCTAAAAAATTTCAATGGAAAAATCGCAATAGCATTTTTCATTTTTATCAACTTACAAAAATGTTAGAAACACGAAACAAAAACAAATTATAGCTAAAACAATATTATCTAGTGACCTACGTAGAATTTTTTTCGATTTACAGTTATTGAAAAAAAAAATCAAAAAATTAATTTTTTAACTCATAAAACATGTAAAAATGCACTTATCAAAAATCGGCTATGCAGGTCGCTAGATGATTTTGTTTTTTATAATTTATTTCATCTTTCTACGATAATTTAAAAATAATTAAAAATGCATAAACATGTTTTTTAACAAATATCGCACTTACATAACAATGAAAAAAAAATGGTATTAATACAAGGACTATTTTTAAATTACTTTTAAAATATATTTAAATACGTTCAAATTGTTGGATTTTCATTTTTCTTAAAATTTCATAATCATTGCCTATACAAAACCCCTTAAAAACTGAGTGTACGATGTAAGAGGACGCCACACATACAATTTTTAAGGGGATTTGTATAGGCAATTTTTATGATATTTTAAGAAAAATGAAAATTTTATAATTTAAAAATATTGCATTTTTTAATTTTGCGGGTAATCTTGAAATAGTTCTTATTAATAATAACAATAAAAATTAATAATTATGTTCATATAAAATGGACAAATTTTTACTAATATTTGGAAAGTACTAACGTATAGGTACTTATTGTAAAATATATAATATTAATAGTAGGTTATATGTGTATATTTTGAGTGGAAAATGGACAGGTAGGTAGAAAAATTATAATCATGGGTGGAGTGGTATTCTGGCTATTTATTTTTATATATTTAATTGTATTGAATTTATTTGAATTTTGAAATTTTGAATATTTGAATGTAATAGCTATATATTATGTACATTATACCTATATTACACCCGAGTTCCGCTTAAAATAATTTTATACAATTGCAGAATGCAATGATTTGTCATTGCTCTCAAATTTAATATATTCACTGCTACCCTACCCAACGAGCGAAGTGCTTTCATATTTTTGCTTTTTTTTTATATATATATATTTATTTTATATAATAATCCGTAAAAAAAAAAAAAGAAAAAACCTTAGGTACAAAAATTCCACTCCATTTAAGAAATTTTGGACTATACTGGAGGTATGATGGACCAGCCCCTATTTTAGAAAACCATTCGTACTGCACACTATTACAATAGGAATATGTGATGGGCTTTGCTCCCACCCATATAATTATGTCACCGTTATAATTACTATATTTGTAATGAAAATTGATTTAAAAACAAGAGAAAAAATTTTAAAATAAATTCAAGGAAATGAATTTTTTCAAGGTAAAATTCTCATTTAAATATATACTCGTGTACACAAAAAAATCTGTTTATCATCACACGCTTTTTTAGTCAGTACTGCACGTTTGCATTTTCGTATTGTACACTTTGTGTCGTAGTGCACATTAAAATAAGGGCTGCGATGGACCATGACAAAATAGATAGATTTTATCATGCGATGTACAAGGTACCATGGTGCATTTTTCTCTTCGTGCCTAGACGTTTTTATTTTATTTTGTAACTAGGCCAAGAGTCCGTCCTTTTTTTTTTTCAAATCCATCACTGCGTTTACAAAAATATTTTCTCTTTCTGCTTTAAACTCAGAAGTAATATTTTCATCACTGTACGTCGGACGGCTGGTTTTCTAGATGTTGTGATAACTGATAACAATTATCGTGATTATAGACGTTTTGCTTTATTTGTTAGATGGGCTGAAAAATACTATTTTATTGTTATCAAAAGTTTTCAAATTTCAACAACAATGAACAACTACAACTGTACTCAATTGAAGTTTACATTTTGTTAGCATACATAGAAATAGATTTCCATTTTTATCAACTCAACAAAATACAAAATATCAAACGTGAAGTTAATCGTTGGCATATACAAGACTCAAAATGGAGAAGCCCGTATTGGACGAAGTATCAAAATTGTAAGATACATTCATTATTAAGTCATTAATGCTTTAAAACTGTTGACTTTCGTAAAAAAACAATAACTTTAAGTTTCTAACATTATATTTTGTAATATTGATACATAAAATAATATATTTGTTTGTTTATAGTTTGTAACATTAAACGACCAATTAAGCTGTCATCCAATATTATAATTTATGATATTTTTTTTTAAAAATGTTAGAAATTAAGAACTAAATATTTTGCATACTACCCGGTGAAAAGTTTCGACCAGTTCTATTTTAACTTTTAAGTCTTGACTTCAGCTTCATGTTACCTATTACTGTTGGAACTGAAATATTTAATTGTATTAAAGTTCTTCTAGATCTAAAATGTATAGGTAGTTTTTTAGAGTTCTATTGCCTTATACGATGGCAACCACAAAGATTTAAAAAATTATAGTTTTAATTACAAGTTTCTTAAAGTTAAATAAAAAATAACATACATTTAGATAGGTACCTAAATTGGTACTTCAATTTAATTTTGACAACTACAAAAATTCAACGACTAAAAGTTTTCTCTTCAAAATTCTTATTTGTGATTTTAATTATGTTATGTAGATAATAACTAATACCTAGGTAAATTTGTTAAGAAACTCTAAAAATGAGTTTAGAGAGGTTTGTTTGTATTTTTAATTATTTCGTTTTTAAAATTGTTTTTTTTTTTTAAATGTTTTCATAAAATTATTATTATTTTTAGACAATCGGAGCAGAATGTTCTTGGTGTTTTGGTATCAGATCGCATAGGTCTATGCATATTTTGTAAGTTAACAATTGTTCAATATGTTAATTATTAATTATTTTGATTTAATTTTAATTTTTTGTTATTAACAAATTAAGCCTCAGGAGAATTAAAGTCAGATGCTAGTGGACATATAACAGTCATTGCAAATCATATTTCAAAATTAGATAGAAATGAACCATATCCAACCATTATAATGAAATCTGACAACAAGTATGCATTAAATAGATTAAAAAATATAACTGTTTGGAAAACCGAAAGACCTTTAGGGGATTGGAAGCGGCAATTTTTTGTTTCTTACTATCATACATGGACCTAATAAAAATTTAGAAATTTTCTATTTCCAAATTACCAATCGAATTAGTGATGCAATAAGGATTGTGAAAACTAACCTAAATTCATTGTGAAGTTTACTTAAGATCGAATTTTCCACATTTTGAATTTTATCCCTTTCAGTCTCACTAAAATTAAGTTAATACATTTGGACATATTACATTTTTGGGGAAAATATTTTAAAAATGGGAAAGTCGTTCTAAATAAGACAAATGACAAATTCAGATCAGTTTCAGAATCCTTATCATATCATTAAATCGATCAGTGCGATGGAAATAGAAAATGTCAAAATATCGAAATATTATGATTTTCTGAAATTAATTAATTTAATGCAGGGTAAACTGGAGTGAGAGGTGTACTTCTGGATTCTTCTGAAATTAAGAACATCTTTTATAATAATGTTGATAAATAGTCTGAATGAATTTACAATAATGCTATTTGTATTGTTATTTTCTACTTTGAAAAATACAGATATGATGAATACAAATGTATACTTTAAATTTCGACATTATATTATGCCACAGCATAAATACAATTTGAATAAGTACTTACATAATGTAGTAATCACTGAAAAACGTCCAACTGAAAAAATGTCCAACCAGGAGTGATAAAATACAATAGGTATATAAAATAATATAGGTAAATAATAAATAAATAAATATAATATAAAGTACAATATATTGTAATGTACACCTATATAATATTGAAACAAATTTTTCGAAAATAAAGTTGTTTGATCACGTAATTACGGAGTATTATAACACATCAATATAACATAGGAAATTAGAGATATAAATGATATGGATCACCCAGATCACAGATATAATATAACTGTGAATATGATTTTTGATAAAATTCTTTATTATATTACCGAGTGTTACTCTATGTAAATTTTAAATTTTGAGCGAAGCAATGAATGTATTGGTTTTACGTTTTTTATTTTTATGTACCCAAAAATAATTCTGTAAATATAGAGATTCTAGAAACTTCAAATTTTTAACACTATTAATTTAATTATAGATTAAAAAATATTTAAGTAATTTTTTCTGTTGGACATTTTTTTTTTTTTTTGGATGTTTTTTTCCGGTTACCATAATGTAGGCTACATTTATATATTCATTTTACAACAATATTGTTTATCAAAATGTTAGATTCTGAGCGAAGCGAGAAATGTATTGAATTTACAATGATGTGTTTTTATTTCATTTTTGTTTCTCAATATTTTGATATTTTGACCAAACACCCAAAATTGTTGTGTAATAAAAAAAAAAAAAAATCACTATAATATACACAAAATGTTAATTATTTGTTTTTATTTTTTATTATGTATTGTCTTCAATTGTTTCAGATCATATTTAATAAAAGGCAATGAAAACTCTTGTGTTTCAGTAATGTATCAGAATAAACAGTAATATATATATAATATATTAAATATTTCATTTCTTTGGCAATAATGTATATACAATATGTATAGGTAATGAATGTTTTTTCGATTGTATAACATTATTCATTAATCATTAATTTAATAAAATTATTATTTCGTATACCGTAAAATACTTAAAATAAAAATACCTTTTATTAAATATTTTTGTGTTTCTTTTATCACCATTTGTCAATCTTTGAACCATAGACTTATATTTAGGGAACTGATTTATATGTAAATGCATATATTTATTAGAATAAGCTATTTAAAATCTGATGAGAAATATGCACAATTTGTTTTATTCTTATTAAAATAACATTAATCTCATTTTGCATATTTTTAACTTTTTTAACTTGTTACGCATATTTTCATCTTCAACACATATTTTTGTTTTTAACTTGTATTTTCACATGCTCTTATTTCCAGCTATAAAAATTTGTAAAATTATTGTTTTTGAATACCTAGGTACTAAATATTTTATTACTTTCTAGGATATAATAAAGTAACTTTATCTGACAAGAAATGTGCATGATTCATATTATTTTTATTAAAATATCACCAATTTTATTTTACATATTTTTAATTTTTAATTTTTTATTAATTAGCTTGTTAGTATAGGTATCACGGTGACAACATACGGTGGATATACACCGCGGTAGTATGTGCCTATCAATTCCGGTGCAGAAATCACGCTTGTGGAGCCGTAATATTTTATATTATACCATTATTAGGTATGCTGTTATTGGAGTTACCGCGTTAAACAGAGAATACACGATTAAAGTACCTACATAAGATATCATTAAACATGTTGCTATTTATTTATTTATTTAATAATATACTATTAACGATAATACATTTTTACTTGTTGGTTTTCGAATACCTATGTATTGAACTATTAAAAAAACAATATTATACCCGAAAAAAAAAACATAAAAAATTATTAGGTACGTGTAATATGTTAAAACCAATAATACATTGTTTGCTACACTCGGAATCTATAAAATGAAATATAATAATCGGTGTGTATAACATTGCAAGCGTAAAATGTCTACCACCGGAATCCAGGCACGTCGCTGACTCGCGGTGGGTATCTAAAAACACGGTTTAAAATGTACTTAAATATTTTAATGAAATTAAAAAACCTCATACCTACCTATTAATTATTATTATACCTATTTTAAACCGTGTCTATATTATTATTATGTTAGCGATAGACAGTATAATATTATGCATATATTATTGTCGTGTCGTAATTTAATCGTTTTTATGTTACACAATTATACAAATAGAGCGCGTTGCTTTGACCAGGCTCCGGTCGTCGATAAAGACACAGTTTTTTTTTTACGAGTTGCCAGACCGACGTGTTATGAATCATAATAATATTGTGTTATCTGTGCAATGTGCATAGATTAAATAACAAAATACTACCTATATCGGAGATTAAAAAAATAAACATTGTGATGTCGATGATGTGTTAAAAAGAAAATGTATTATACATTTTTGGGAATATGTATTTTCAACTTTTACTGTACGCAACATTTATACTGGTCGCAGTTTTCGTCTTATTGGCCGCATTAATCGTTGGACTACGATGGCACTACGCCGGCACAAAGAGAAAATGTCCAACGCCATTCAGCATAGCATTTTTTCATCCTTATTGCAATGCTGGTGGAGGCGGTGAACGTGTACTGTGGTGTGCAGTTACTGCTATCAATGGTGCGTACCCTAAAGTAAAAATCGCCATTTACACGGGTGACCTGGATGCGTCGCCCGAAGAAATAATCAAGCGAGCAAAACAACGGTTTAACATAACATTACCGAACAATTTAGAGTTTATTTATTTACACAGGCGGAGATGGGTAGAAGCTGAAAATTACCCCTATTTCACTCTGCTGGGACAAAGTTTTGGATCTATTGTATTAGGTATGGAAGCATTGCGTTTATTTCAGCCGGATATTTATGTCGATACTATGGGTTATGCATTTACGTTACCTCTGTTTTCT
This sequence comes from Pemphigus obesinymphae, assembly GCA_025469235.1. Lineage (NCBI taxonomy): Eukaryota > Metazoa > Arthropoda > Insecta > Hemiptera > Aphididae > Pemphigus > Pemphigus obesinymphae. The sequence continues at coordinate 41,173 of JAIPRL010003552.1, forward strand.
GTCATCACTGGATGTAAGGTGAGTTGTTACGTCCATTATCCAACCATAAGTTCGGATATGATCAATAAAGTCATTCAGCAGAAAGGAAAACGTAGAACAATATCTTCTATTAAACTTGTATATTACCAATTATTTGCAAAACTGTACGGCTTAGTTGGTTGGTTTGCCGATTCTATTATGGTAAATAGTTCGTGGACTGAAGACCATATCAATACTCTTTGGAAACGACCTTTGAGCACTTACAAAGTATATCCCCCATGTGATACGTCTGATTTACAATGTTTACCTTTGGAAAGGGTTAAAAAAAAATGTATAAAAATTATAAGTTTAGCACAATTCAGACCAGAAAAAGACCATCCATTACAACTCAAAGCCATGTATCATCTTAGACAAATTGTAAATGAACAACTCTGGGAAAGTATCGAACTTGTGTTCGTTGGATCGACAAGAAATCAAGAAGATGAAATGAGGGTTGTTGATATGATGGATTTATGTAAACATTTGTCGTTGGAAAATAATGTAAGATTTAAAGTGAATGTGAGCTATGATGAACTCAAGAATGAACTATCTGAAGGTAAATCAATTAAACAGTTAACATAACCATTTTTAAATTAATATTTTATTAATGTTTATAGGGTTAATTGGCTTACACGCTATGTGGAATGAACATTTTGGGATTGGAGTCGTAGAATGTATGGCTGCAGGATTAATAATGATTGCACATCGTTCTGGTGGCCCTTTAATGGATATAATAATTGAAGACGGTGCTGGACAGAATGGATTTTTAGCTACAAATGAAGTAGAATATGCACATGCAATTCATAAAGCACTACTATTATCAGACACTCAAAAATTATCATTACAAAAGGCTGCCAGAGGATCAGTGAATCGATTTTCTAATCAACAATTTCATGATAATTTTTTGAGAGCTATACAACCATTGTTTAGTATTAAGAAATTTAAGTAGTTAATTTATTTTAAATAAAATGTTTAATGATGACATTTATATCCATTTTTTCTTTTATAACTTTTTTTACTCTTTCTGAACTAAGAGTATTCGGAGCATATTTTAAGGGATTTTTACTAAGGGACACTATGGCTAAGGACCTTTTTTTTAGGTTATACTCTTATACGAGTACAATACATTTTAGTCCTTAATATTCTTTTTTTTTCAGAAAATACTGGTAATTAGCACTAAACATGAACACTATTTAGGTAATTTGAAAGCAGGAAAAGTTGGCATTGTTGGAAAAAATACAGGGTGTTCATATTTTAAACAGAGAAGTAAAATTTTAAATACCAGCAAACATTGTGAACCATGAGAACCGAAATTTGGTATGTTGGATTTTGGTCCAACTATATAAACATTACATTTAAAATTTACTACTATCAAATTTTCTCATAGTGTATAGTAAAAACTATATATATATATATATATATTTTTTTAATTTTGCTTTAAATTATTGTTACTATGTAGTATATACTATACTACTATATATATATACTCATGAATTTTATAATGTTACCAATTATTATAATGGTAATCCATATTTAAGTGTAATAACAGAGTTGAAATTTGAACTATTTCAATATTTAGGTTGATTTTTCATGTGCACTTTCTATTCAAAAATCAATGATTTTTTTCGGTTTATTATAAAGTAGTGAATTCAACAAGCAATAATGAAACTAAATATATGAACAATATATATCATTTAAAATATTTATCAATATAATACATTTCATGAGATAGTTATGGGTAGTCTTTTAAATGCTATACTTTCTGAATTATACATGCAAAATTATGAATCGATTTATATATTACATAATATATAAACAATACATAAAAGCTTATTACAGATATGTTGATGACACTTTTAATCTATTCAAAGGTATAAATAGATAGTTGTGGTCAACAATTTAAAAATATTAAACATTTTTAAATTTATAAAATGAATAAAAAAAAAAAAACTATACACTTGAAACGTAAATAGATAATAAAATTAACTTCTTAGATACCTCTAATAAATTTAATTTCAATATATGTAGAAACCCCAGTCAAACTGATACAATAATTCCAAATGATTCTAACCATCCATTTTCATACATTTTTTCTTATTTTAATTCAATATTATATAGACTCGAATATGTTCCCCTAAACAAATTTAACTATAAAAATGAATTCAATATAATTTGTGATGTAGAAATTAATAATAATTTTAATATAAACCCGATCAAGAAAATTAAAGTAAAAATACATAATTCTATTAATATACTACCTAGTAATAACTCAATTATTGTATGAAATTGTATATATGAAATATAACTTTTTATCAGGTAAATTTGCTAATATTTTAAATAACATTAGTAATAATGTAAAAGTCACCTTTAAAACTAATAATAATTAAATTAAAACCAGAAATAATAAATTCAAAAGATTTAAAAATAAATTTTGTATCAATTTTGATAATTATGGCGCTTATAAGCTTATATGTAGCTGCAATAAATTTTACATTGGAAAAACTATTAAGTTTCAAAATACGATACAAAGAACATATTTCAGAAATAAAATTAAAAAAATCTTCTTCTAAATCTAATTTTTCTAAGCATGTCTTTGAATGTAATCATAGTAGGTATACATTTTAATAAGTATAGAAAAATATTTAAAAATATTAAATAACCAAAAAATGTCTACCTAAATTCAGTATTAGAAGAATTCTTCATTTATAATGAAGTAAAACATAATAGTTTTAATATTTTAAATATAATTGTAGTAAAAGTAAATAATATTTACCAAATAATTTAGACAATGATGCATAATTTTTATTAGCTGTTTTAATATCTTTATGTTACTGAACATCGTTTAATAATTTGTTTCTTATTATTTATAGTATAGATTCTATGTATTATGTTAATTAATTTTCATATTTATTTGTATATATTTTTGTTTTTTTTTTCATTTTTCATTTGTAACTTAATGATGAATTATGGCCGAAACTAGTTTGTTATTCATAATCATTTTTTAATATTCTGCAGGCACATTTTCTTTTTATATAGGTATTATTTTTTTATAATATATATTCATTTTACTTATATATATATATATACACATTGTTATTTTTTAATATATATATTTATATTTTAATTTTAAATATATTACATAATACCTATATGTATCTGCAATCTAAAGGGAAATTATTCACTAAAAAACATATAATAACTCCATAGGTACTCCATAATAATCAATAAATTATTTGAAATTTGAAGATTAGATTGAAATAATAATCATTTTCTCTACCTAGATTACCTTGAAGAGGATTTTTTTATTTAATTATTTAGTCATAAAAATAGTAAATGTATTTAAAGTTCTTTCCCACAAAAAAGGTACCTACCTAGTTGGAATAATAATCCCCAAATATATAAAAATCAATTATGAGTTTAGGATTCAAGACCATAATTTGTGCATTATAATTACTTTAAAAAATGTATCTATCTGAATCCAGTATCAAAATTAGTGATTGAAATTTAATAAAAAAAAACTGAATGTACCTATACTTATGTAATTAATTGCATTTTTTTTTTTATAGAATATAGATATTAGTATCTAGGTATAACTATTATTTATTTTATTTTTATTATGTACCTATTTACATTTTGAATTCTGAGTGGAATATGGATAATCTTCATATTATCAATAAAACAATGGAACTAGATAATGTAAAATAATTATTTTTATTAGAAATAATATGAAAATTATCATAATAAATGTATAGTCATAATAAAATAAATAAACAGTTTGGATATACTTACCTACAGTGGCACCGAACGCCATGTGCCTAGCCGGTTCTGTTGAATCAGTGAAATTTAGAGGTGGGTGGGTCAGTGCTTACCGAAAATACTTTTAAGTACTGACATACTTACATACTTTTGTAATTTATACGAATTTTATTACCTTTTTTTTTTTTTGGGGGATGCAGGGATGGCTCAAGGTATAGGCGAGCTACACGCTATCCTAGGGCGGTACTTTCATAGAGGTGGAAGTCTAATATTTTTTTTTTGCTTAAATGTTTTTAAAGAAGTATTTTGTAAGAGTATATAAATACGTCACTGAAAAAAAGTTGATGACCCTTTTATTTTCCTATTTACGTGTAAAGTTCAAGTTTAAGAGGCTTTTTTTTATAGAAGCGGTAAAATTTGATTTTTCCTAGTGAATTTTGTTTTCTTGAGTCGGCCCTTAGGGGGGGGGGGTATTATTTTGGATAGGAAGTTAAACTGGTTGACAAAATATAATTTGGCACCACTGCTTATCATAAAAATGCATCGTAATTAAAATTTCAATACAATTTTTAAAAATAAAATACATAATATAAACTAAAAAGTTTGTGTATTGATTTGTTTAAAAAATATAGGTAACAATATTTCACTTTAAAATTTTATTTTTAAGTTAGTCTTGCTCGTTTTATTTTGTTGAGCTTGTTTTTTAGCCACCTCCTTAGTCCTTACCACGATTGAAACGCTCATGTGGATAGTCGTCCAAAAAGAAATCCATCACAAGGTTATCTTTATGAGCTAATTGATAAACATAATATGGGTAACGTAAATCGATATAGGTTGTGGAAAGCAATGACCCAACTCGGAATCCCTACAAAATTGGTGAGATTGGTAAAGGCATGTGTGCAAAAGTCCAAGTGTAAAGTTAAGTTCAACGGAGAACTATCTGAAGATTTCTCAGTTGATACAGGTCTTAGACAGGGAGATGCGTTGTCCCCTACATTATTTAATATAGCCCTAGAGTCAGTAGTGAG